>UESW01004781.1:364949-369570 GCA_900491605.1 Calamus simplicifolius
TGAAGTAGATGATATCAATTTTGAAACAACCTATCCCACAATACCCATCAAGAATATTCATTGACAAAGCGATGAGTAAGGAAAAACTTCACTGTTAAGCATAGAAATTTTCCTTAAGCATTCTCATTCAAGCCAAAAAGAAAAAAGAAAAAAAGAATTGAATAATTTACTGTTTCGCATCCCCTTCAGTCAAAGATGGCCCCAAGAACTCGGCAATTATAGAACTCTAAGTCGCTATATTCCTAGTACCTCACGATGGAGAGAAATCCGGTGGTAGGACTACGATGATTCTGTTCTAAAACAATGGGCGGAAAGGAAAAGATTAAAAAAGTCCGGAAGAGTAGAAAGAAGGGATCACCGTCCCAGATGCCGATTTTGAGCTGATCCTTTTGGATGCCCTTGACGTAGCGGCCGAGATATCCGGCGAGCACCTGGCTCACAACTCCCTCGAACATGGCTGGCAGTAGGGAGACGAGCGTATACCCTTACCCCTCGCTATAGAAGACTTGAGAATCCCATAGCAGAGAGGCACACAGGTAGTTTAGCTCTCTCCGGATGATCATTTATAATGTTAAAATTAGCTGAGAGAGGAGGGAGGCGATGCAACGGGCCCTGAGCGCTTGCGTGCAAGTTAGGGTTACCAACGGACCAAATTCTCGCTAATTGGACCCAATCCAATATGATGCTAACGACTGGGGCGACGGCCCAGCCGAACCTCGGGTAACTGCCTAGAACATTGAGATGAGGATATAATCCACTTCGTTAACCTATTGTTATGTAGATTATTATCATATTCCTTGGATCTAATAATTTGAATAATAATATTTGACTTCTGATCAAAGATTATTATATACTTACCCAATTTACAAGAGGAGTACGAAAGATTATCAAAATCTAATAATCTTTTGACTTCTATACAATATTTAATAATACTTAATCTAATTATATATAATTATACTAATATAATATTTAATATTTAAACATTGTTATATATTTATAATAATATGTAAATTTTAAATTTTAAATTATTTATATTTCTCACATTTTTTCATATTAAATTATTATATAATATATTGCCAAATATTTATAAATTATATATTATTATATTATATAATGAAATATTTAATATTATTATAAATTATTATATTATATATTAAATATTTATGATATTTAAATAGCTTCTTAAAAATAAAATATTAGAATAATATTAGAATAAAATATAAAAATATAGTAAACCAATTATCTATTCAACAAACTTAAGACCATCCTTATCCAACTATCCAACAAGCAGTCCTCGCTTGTATCCCAGGAATCCTTCTGCAAATACGCAAGCTCTTAGCAAGTATCTCGCAAGAGAAAATAGATAGCAACCTAATGGAAGTATTTGACACAAATGCTTACATCCATAGTTATTATGGTGTCAGTAATCTTTCTATAGTTGTGAGTTGGCCGAGCATAGTTTCTAGCTCTGTAGACCATCCATCAAATGAAGTTTATTTATGTTTCATTATTAGTTCATTTTTAAGGATGCATATAAGAGGGTTTCTTTAGCAGATCAGCAACTATTGATGCCATTTATCATGCCAAAAATTGTTAGAATCAATTGATCTCCTGAAAAAATGAAGAGCACAAATGATTTTAATGATTGCGCTTCTGAAAAAAAGTTTGGATGTGGCTTTGATAAAGGACAATCTACTTTTATCATGGAAGCCCTTATAAGAAGATGTTCTCTAATAATTTGAATAATAATATTTAACTTTTGATTAAAGATTATTATATACTTATCCAATTTTCAAGATGAGTACGAAAGATTATCAAATTTGATAATCTTAAATTACGCTTTTAACTTCTATACAAATATTTAATAATGCTTAATCTAATTATATATAATTTATACTAATATAATATTTAATATTTTAAACATATTATATATTTATATAATAATATGTAAATATTAAATTTTAAATTATTTATATTTCTCACATTTTTTTATATTAAATTATTATATAATGTATTGCCAAATATTTATATATTATATATTATTATATTATATAATGGGATATTTAATAATATTATAATGTTTATTATATTATATATAATATATATTAAATATTTATGATATTTAAATAGCTTCTTAAAAATAATAATATCATAATAAAATTTAAAAATATAGTAGACTGATTATCTTATTTTATTATTATTAACTAAATATGATAATCTTTTATTTTTGAGAATATGATTATTATATATAAATTTATTAAAAATATAAAATTTTATATATTATTATATTACTGTATACCAAACATCAGTGCATGGGCAGCAATTAGGTTAGCTACGGATTATATACAAACTAAGTCAAAAATTGATCACCTCAAATCTGAACCATTTGTAAAATAGATGAAAAATCTATATCCAAACATGATCTTATAATTCAAGAGGTAACTAACCCAACATACAACTCATCGAACAAAGTTATAAAAGATTAAACAGGTCAAATATTGCCACCCTTTAATTACACATTCATTTAAATTGCCACCCTTTAATTACACATTCATTTAACTTGGATGGAACTGGATTAGATTTGGATTCAATTTTGTAGCTTGTTTCAAATAAGATACATTCAAAACCCTCCACAACAGTATTAAAAAACTATATTTCAACATTCAAAATTATCCCTTATTTGATAAGTCTTGATCTTTTGACTGATAAGTCTTTTTATCTCTCAATTGGGATAAGTCTTAACCTTTCTGATAAGTTTTTCTTTTTGATAGATCGTTCTCAACCAGTGATTACAATTGTTCTCAATCGATGCATACCTTATTATATATAGAGACCCGTACTTTTCTTTTAGGACACATTCATAAATACTTTCTTACTTTTCCGATCTCTTTCTTTCCTAATCTGTTAAACAAAATCATTTTGGTTGTTTATCCGCTTCTGACAGTGATGTATGCACATCTATTAGAAGTCTTGTTGTTGTTGTATCCTGGAAGGTAGTCGGCTCCTATCTTCTGCACCGAGATATTATCTTTACACTCTAAAAATAGTTCATGCATGCTCCAGCATCTTTTAAGTGTTTTCATATTATCCCGAGTATTGATCTCATCCTTATCTCTCCAATAATTATCTATCCAACAATTAAAATAATCCCTATCTATCCAACAAGCGGTCCTCGCTTGCATCCCAAAAATCCTTGCGCATATAATATAGTAAGTATTCGCAAGGGAAATTGATAGCAACCTAACAGAAGTATTTGACACAAACGCTTACATCCATAGTTCTTGTTGTGTCAGTAATTTCTCTGTGAGTTGGCTAAACATATTTCTAATTCTGTGGACCATCCACCAATGAAGTTTTTTTATGTTTCGCTAGTTCATTTTTTAAAGATGCACATAGGAGGTTTCTTTAGCAGATCAACAACTATTGATGTCATTTGTCATGCCAAAAATTGTATTGTTAGAATCAATTGATCTCATGAAAAATGAAGAGCACAAATGATTTTTAATGAATGCACTTCTGAAAAAAAGCTTGAATGTGGCATTTGAAAAAGGACAATCTATTTTTATCATGGAAGCCCTTATGAGAAGATGTTCTCCATGTGAGACCGTGGCGTGATACAAAATGAGAAACACGTAGTAATATTAGTATTTTGAAAATTAGATGGATGCCATAGCTTGCATTGTGCTTGGATTAAATATATTACAAAAGTTCATAGAGAGCACAAAATTTAAACATTCAGTTCTTAGTCATTGTATGTCAAATAGTTTCATTGCTTTTAGTACATGTTGGTGAACCTTTTTCATCCTCTCTGTAGACCTGCAATGCCACTGCAACTCCTATCAAATGCTGTAAAACGATTTCTGGCTTGAGCCTTCAACTTGCATCCATACAACTGAAATTATTAGATTGCTTATAAGAACCATGACATCTGAATAAAAGTGTTTAAAATAACAACTTTAAAGAAGAGAGTTTTAGTTCATCATAAAATGGGAAGCTCCTACGAAATAATTGAGTTTTAGTTATTGATATGTATAATAAATAAAACAGTTAAAAAATAATATATAGTCTCTAGAGCCTGGGCGGCCCCCGAACCTGGGCGGCCCCCCAGTCCTGGGCGGCCCCGGACCCGGGCGGCCCCCAGTCCTGGACGGCCCCGGACCCGGGCGGCCCCCGGTCCGGGGGCCCCCGGACCTGGGCGGCCTCCGGACCTGGGCGGCCCCGGTCCTGGCGGCTCCTAGTCCTGGGGGCCCCAGAGCCTGGGCGGCCCCCAGTCCTAGGCGGCCCCCCGAACCTGGGCGGCCCCCCAGTCCTGGGCGGCCCCCAGAGTTCAGGCGGCCCCTAATCCTGGGGGTCCCCGACCCTAGAGGGCCCTCAAATCGAGAAATGCTAAACATCATAACGCTTTAAATGGTGCGAATAAGACAAGCACTGAAACACCGCGTTTATCCAAAAAAGAGACCTGAACCTCTATTTTAGAGCCAGATACCTTTCTCTGACTTTGACGTCCCCACTAACCCTGACATTCCCTTGGGATAATCAAGGTCATCATGAAAATCCTTATCTTCGTGAATAAGTTTCTTAATATCCTTTTATTAATTATCACCGAATGACCACGTAGCAA
>UESW01004781.1:371584-604057 GCA_900491605.1 Calamus simplicifolius
CGGGAGCTCCCTCTCCGGCGGGTTGTCCGGCATGGGAGCTCCCATGCCGGCGGCGGCCCGGCATGAGAACGAGGAAGGGAGCCGGCGGCCGCCGGCTCCCTTCCCGTTAAGCTGGGCCGCCGGCTCCCCCGTTAAGTTTTTTTTTTTTTTTGTGAGTGCCGGCGGCATTCCCGCCGGGAGCTCCCTCTCCGGCGGGTTGTC
Organism: Calamus simplicifolius; assembly: GCA_900491605.1. Taxonomy (NCBI): domain Eukaryota; kingdom Viridiplantae; phylum Streptophyta; class Magnoliopsida; order Arecales; family Arecaceae; genus Calamus; species Calamus simplicifolius. The sequence goes on from UESW01004781.1 coordinate 371,786, forward strand.
CCGGCATGGGAGCTCCCATGCCGGCGGTCCGGCATGAGAACGAGGAAGGGAGCCGGCGGCCCGCCGTCTCCCTTCCCCGTTTTTTTTTTTTTTTTTGTGAGAGCCGGCGGCATTCCCGCCCGGTGCTCCCTCTCCGGCGGGTTATCCGGCATGGGAGGCATGGGAGCTCCCAGATCGTTAACAGTAAACTTATTAACCCACTTGCACATAACACTACTGAATTTTGGCAATTGCACTTATTGGCTTCTCATTCTTGATCAATTTAGTCTTATAATTCATAAATGTAAATCTGAATATTTTGTTCAGTTTCATCATATAACTTGTCTACTTGAATTGCATTTTGATTGACGTATATGCTGATACTCAGTTTCAGATATGGATGCTGGTTCCTCGCGATTTAGACCCACGGCGTCAGCCAGAAGACGTCGTGCCGGTCATGCTGAGGCCGAGGTTCCTGCTGCACCATCGCCCCCTGCTGAGGCCGTAGACGAGGACATGCCCGCTATGGACGTTGAGGGTGAAGCTGTCGGGCCATGTCCAGGAGGTCCAGAGGATGAGTCTGTCCTGAGTAGTTTCAGGACACATATAGCAGCCTCGATCTGGAGGCAACAGGTATTATTTAATTGCTATTGCATTTTACTTTCTTTAATGTATCATTACGATGCTGTGATATAAATTATTAATGGCATTTATATTACAGGAACGGGCTCCACTGAAGTGCATGAACCATGCTGCCAAGGTAGCTGAATGGCAGTGGTGGGAATCAAGGCAACCAAATAGGAAGTTCAGGGCAATCATAGAGCAGTCGGGCCTTATAGATCTAGTGCACTCCTCTTATCGGTTCACCGATAAGATTCTTGTCTCGGCTTTGTAGAGAGATGGCAGCCCGAGACGAACACCTTCCATCTACCCTGTGGCGAGATGACTATTACATTGGACGATGTAGCCGCCATCTTAGGGATTACTGTCACGGGTTCCTCAGTGTCATGTGAGAGGATGAGCGATCGGGAAGCTGAGGACATCCTTGTTGAGCTATTGGGTGTGTCAGATACAGATGCGCGTCAGGAGGTTCTATCTGTACGTGGTCAGTCTGTTAGGTTAGAGTGGCTGAAGAGTCATTTTCACACTGTATCTGATAGAGATAGTCATCACAGGATAGAGTGTGCAGCGCGGGGGTATTTGCTATTTTTGATAGGGTGCACACTCTTTGTTGATAAAAGTGGAACGAGGGTGCCTATAGCTTATCTTGCTCTATTTAGGGATTTGGATAGAGTGAGATCATATTCCTGGGGTGCCGCTGCTTTGACTTTCTTGTACCGTCAGCTGGGGATTGCGTCTAGGGCATCAGTTAGACAGATCAGTGGATACATGACGCTGCTCCAGGCTTGGATTTATGAGCATTTTCCAGATCTCACTCCTCATCCATCCCTTGATTATACTGATGCGAGGCCCCGCGTGCAGCGTTGGCATCCTGGCACTCCATCACGTACCTCGATGGACCATTTAGTTGTTCTTCGTGAGTCATTGGACGTTTTGAGGGCCGATCAGGTATGTACCATGATGTGTCGCTTGTATATTTAAGTTTTTTTAATTTGCTATATATGACCTAGCTGGGTATTGTTTATATGTTGCAGGTCATTTGGGATCCCCATCGTCATCAGCGAGCTGATCGTCCGTTCCTAGACATTGCATTCTTCAGTGGATGCCTAAAGTGTATGGATGTCGTAGAACCCTATCATCCTGAAAGGGTTCTACGACAGTTTGGTCGGATACAGACGATCCCTCGCGCGCCACTAGCCCCTGCGCGAGCCAGTAGAGGACCGACAGCAGGATCGTACCGTATTGCATATGTCTTCTTGGATCAGTTATGGGAGGAGTGGGAGGATCACGTACTGAGCCAACGTCGTAGGAGCCATCCGGTTGTCCGACCATCGGACTGTGTTCCAGGATATATGGATTGGTATTCTCGTATCACGCACTTGGTTGTCCACCCCCAGAGAGCCGATCCAGCATATATGATCGTGCACGAACTGAAGATGTCGATGTTGATCTTGACGTTTACCGGCGGCGCTGTGAGGATGCCATCAGCATTGTACCAACACTCTACATATGGGTCGGGTGGAGATTGCATCATTTGGGACCGACTACATGTACGATGTTATGTCGCATATGGTTGATGTTCTGCAGGGTCAGCACATCTCGACTGTTGAGCCTGATGTGCCTGGACCTAGTCATGCGACACCTGATGTGCCTGGACCCAGTCATGCACGACCTGATGTTCCTGGATCTAGTCGGGCACCCACACAGCAGTATAGGCGTCGACGACGACGGGCTGGGGATTGATTGGGATTTGTATTACTTTTGCTTGTTACAAAGTCAATATTTTGTTATATGTAACATTCAAAGCAAATGAAATGAAATGAAAGTTTCAATTCCAAATTTTTTATCTTATTTACAAACATTTCATCCCTTGCCATTCCGTTTCATCCGTGCCATCCCGTGCCGGTACGTGCCGGGCCGCTTGTATTAACACCGCACAATTATCGCGCAAATCACATTGATTATATCTAAAATATAATGACATTTGTTATTGAAAAATATCAAAGGCCAATCAAAGGCGTGCCGTGCCAATGAAACGCTTGCCGGGCCAATATTACGCCTGGGCCATCAATTGCTGCCCCGTGTCGATCTGCGCACCAGATGGCCCGGGACCCATATCCTCCTCGACATTCCACTCAACCACAAAGCCCCGTGCCGGCCCGTGCCGGTGGCGTGCCAAATTTTATTAAAGATTTTGAAATAACTCAATAAATCACTCATTTTAAAATTGGTTGAAAATATAATTTGAGTACCCTCTTGTCTGCGCACCCGACGGCCCGGGACCATATCCTCGGACCCATTCCACACAACCAAATAGCCGCGTGCCGAATTAACCTCCGTTCGGTCTGACAGAGCCGAACAGAGGCAAACTGTTCGGCCCTGTGTGGCCGAACAAATTGCCTCTGTTCGGCCCAGTGTGGCCGAACATGTTCGGTCCTGTGGCCGAACAATTCCTCTGTTCGGCCACACTGGGCCGAACAGAGGCCATTTGTTCGGCCGACACAGGGCCGAACAGTTTGCCTCTGTTCGGCTCTGTCAGACCGAACGGAGGTTAATTCGGCACGCGGCTTTTGGTTGTGTGGAATGGGTCCGAGGATATGGGGCCCGGGCCGTCGGGTGCGCAGACAAGAGGGTACTCAAATTATATTTTTCAAATTTTAAAATGAGTGATTTATTGAGTTATTTCAAAATCTTTAATAAAATTTGGCACGCCACCGGCACGGGCCGGCACGGGGCACTAATTGATGGCCCGGGCGTATATTGGCCCGGCAAGCGTTTCATTGGTCCGGCCCGGCACGGGATGGCACGAATGGAACGGGATGGCACGGGATGGAATGTTTGACATTGATCGAAGTGTATACAAACAATTTGCACACATAAGAAGATAAAAAAAATGATATTCAAAACTTTCATTTCATTTCAATTGCATTGAATGTTACATAAACAAAATGTTGACTTTGTAACAACCAATGCACTCTACAACTCAACAGTCTCGCTAAGTATTACATCGGACGATATATTTCTCTGAACTGTTGAATCCTAGATTCATAAGAATTGGCCCATCCGGAAGCACAAGGTAAATGGTATTTTAACCAGTTGGTTGCTATTGGCGGTACTGGATGACCCGGCAACAAGAAAACCTACAAAGAGTAATCAAGTTTAAAAAATCGTCAAGAATAACAGCAATGTCTTAAATTCAACAAAGAGTAATATATTTAATACCTCAACAAAATGGTTGCTATTAACGAAGGCCACTGCAATGTCTTTACGGGATACAAGAGGAAGAGGCACCGATCTGAGCGGTAAGAAAGTCAGACATTGTTGCAAGGAGAGGTGGTACAGGACAACATTGTAGCATGATGCTATAAGATGCCCCATATCTGGCATGGTCATCCACCGGTCATATGGCGGACAATCCTCAAAATATGATAATGCATGAGCGATCTCGTCAACCCTCCCCTCGACAGCATACAATGCGCGATAGTGCTCTATATGACAGTTCAACTCATGTAATAAATCCCTCCTGACACGTGGCCAATCTTCCTCTCCGAAGCCAAGTAAGTCAGCAATTGCTCGAAATCCACAGTTGCCATCAGCTTTGACATCCTTGATGTGCTGGATGAATGCCCTCAACCCGTCTGGAAGTTGATTATATAGATCATTGGCTTATGTGACCGGATTCGTTGACGAATAACCTACAAATTGTATTGAATGATATGAATTATATAAAATATAACGATAAGCTATATTAAAGAAAAGCTTCGTACCTTCTTCTTTGGCTGCCCCTTCGGCATCTGCATCCTTGGGATCCCTAAAATATTTTGCTGCGAACCAGGTGAATAACTATCCTGTCCAGATAGAACCAACTCAAATGCGGAAGGGTCACGGCGAGTAGAAGTATCAACCTCCAATGAAGCCGCCCACGTATACCGATCTTCCTTTTCGCAGGTTCTTCAAGAGATGTACTATCAGGACTTGCAATCTCTCTTAATTTCTTTAACATTTGCAATTGAGATGCCCCATCTAACTGCTCGAATTTCTCGGCAATTATATTCAACTCTGGTTTACAGGTCAACTTCACACTTTGCACATTTTTAGCAGGCTGCATATCAAGTTTCGTCCAATGAGGATCTATGCAGTCGAGGGGAATAGGCTGACCTTTCATCCTATACCGCAAAATCTCATGAGCACATGGTAAGCCATGTGTGCGTCGAATAGCACACCCACAAGCTGATTCATGAATCTCAGCTGAATTGGCCCGATTCGATTGGGCAAGGATATGATTTAATGCACATATAGATATGAATCCTCGCAGTTCTTTGAATTCAGCAGGCTTAAAGTTGTGTTGCACGACCGTCAAACTCTTCTCGAATGAGGCTTTAATGTCGCTGTGCTGTAGCTCAATCAAACTATTTATTTTTGTCCAAGAAGACTCGAAAGTACCTTGGCTTGAACCAAGCTGTCTTTTAAGCCTTGCATGTGCACTTTCAGCCCTAGTAAAGTAAGAAAATTAGATCAAAGTTATATATCAAAGATAAAAATATAATATATGAATTGCTAAGGGAAATCTTTTTCTTGAAATACCTATTTGTTGTCACATTCCCGTAGTGCCTATAATTGTCCGTCCATGCTGAGACAAATCTTTCCCTGTATTTGCTCAACCAGGTATCTGATACATATCGCAAGGCATCTGGATACGAACTGAAATCTCTCTGAAGTGCACTCCAACGAACATTATAGTCATCTTCTGTGGCTGACAGGACCAGTATATTCCAACTCATTATAAACATATCCCATTTCTCCTTTGTTTCAAATAATCTTTTGCATTGAGCCAGAACATTCCTACTAATATGCCATCTACATAACATATGTGAAGATGTAGGAAATACCCTCTTAATTGCATTCAATAGAGCCAAATCTCTATCTGTGATTATCACCTCAGGCAAAACATCAGCATCCATGACACTGCGCAATCTATCTAATGCCCATGTATAGTTATTTTCCCGCTCAGAGTCCATGTATGCAAAAGCAACAGAAAATGTGAGATTAGTTGATGTCACCCCCACAATCTCTAACAGAGGAAGACGATATCTATTCGTCTTGTATGTGCAATCCATAATCAATACACGAGGAAATGCACGTAACAAATCTATACATCCAGGGTGTGCCCAAAACAAGTCACGCACCACGTCAGTACTACCGCAACTCCTATGCCACTCAATATATTTAGCATCGGCTAATTGACCAAGAAGATGTTGCATCTGTGATCTCCCTGCTTTCTCTAAAACCTTACACCTCTGGCGTGCATTGTAGATCGTCTTCATTGTCGTAACATTGTGGGCATCTCTTTGCTTCAATGTGGACAATATATCCTTTGGCCGAACCAAAGTTTTCGACATATCCACTAACAATGAAGTCTCCTCCCTAGATAATCTTCCAGCATATGAGTGTCCCTCGAAATGCTTCGCAGACGGATGATTGTGCACTCCACAAATAACCTCCAAAATCCAATCATCCGCAGTGTCCAATTTCCTTCCTCTTAATAAAAATGGGCATCCACACTTCTTTGTACCACTAGCCCTCTTCTTTGATCCCTTTTCCTTTTCCTTTCCGCTTGTGCATTTGTGCTTACCGCTCCTTTCGCAACCTAACTTGATTCTTGGTTTCCTAACATTGCTTCCCGAATCAGATGTTTTAATTACAATAACTAATCCATTCCTCCTCCCAGCTTCCCGACACCAACTACACAATTCTTCTCTACTCTTGAATATCTACACAATAAATAGTATAATTTAGCAAGTATAGTATACAATTAAAACAAGTCAGCAACAATTGCAATCAAAATTATCTTACTTCGTAAGTTGTAAATTCATTTGTGTAATCCATAACACAATCTGAGCCAATTTTGCTTGATTCGGTTGACGCATCATCCTACAAGGATAAAATATTATGTTAAATTTATATTTGGAACATAATGGTTTCGTTCGGCTAAGTATGGCCGAACGGAATAGATTTGTTCGGCCAGCCCTGGCCGAACGGAATGCTTTGTTCGGCCAGGGCTGGGCGAACGAAACAATATGTTCGGCATAACCTAGCCGAACAGAATGCATCTGTTCGGCCAGGTTAAGCCGAACATATTGTTTATGTTCGGCCAGCCCTGGCCGAACAAAACTATTCCGTTCGGCCCTGGTAGGCCGAACGGAACGCGTTCCGGGAAAAAAAAAAAAGACGATTCATTTTTAAAAACGAACCTTATCGTCACCGTCGCCTTCCCAGATTACTAGTTGCTTCTCCATTGTTGAAATGAGAGCTAAACCTTGTCTAGACCCTGATTTCAGAGACAATCGTTGAGAGAGGGAGGAGGGAGATGGCTGTGGCTGGGAGAGGAGTTTTGAAATTTATTAGGGGTTTTGATCAGGTGGGTGTAGAGAGAAATAAGCAGGGTAGAAAAGTAATTACATCTTAGGGTATTTTAGGTATTCTAATTTTAAGTAAGTGTGGGTGTGGAGAGTAATGTTTGGGGCGCCAATAGAATTTCCCGAATTATTGCCCCGAGTTCTTTTTTTGCCTTTTTTTTCTTCCAAGCAATGGCACACATAACGCTCATAACTTGAACATATTCTGAAGCATCTCCAGTACTATGCCAACTATTGAAGCAGGCTTTACAAACCGTTTTTCATCAAGAATTTCAATTTACCACTGATATTTATACAGAAATGCCCTATCACTCACAAGGATCAAATTTGGATTCTCATTTCGTAGTTTGATTTGTTTCTTTCAGATGGCTCTCCGCCTGGCAACAATCTTTCACCCTTCTCACTCAAAGATTGTGATCAGCACTGACAATATTATAACAAAACTTGAAAATAGAGTGCTTTGCATCCACCAGGTGAAGTCACGAACAGGTGACTCCAACATAAATATCACAGATACGAACTAAATTACAGACAGATGAGCTGATGGAAAGCTGTGGGGGTCCAATAGCCCCTACCCAGTTTGCAAGCTGATCAAAGATACCGAAGCAGTTATAGATGGCATCATGTAGCATCTAGTTTACAGCAACCGTAAGATTAAACAATTCTACAATTCTTTCTCTGAATAGCAATGAGTTGAAGCAAGAATGGATCCACCATTAACATAGGATTAACCAGTAAGAATCCACTAAATCCAGCCAACCATCCACGTACAGCACAATCCAAGGCCTTTAGCTCTAGTTTCAGCAGCCGTCTTTTTGAAAGTTTGGAGAGAAAAGAGGGGCAGTAGACTGATTCGGACGAGGATCCATGGACCTGACTGACCAAGGATGAGTACGGGAAATGGTCAGAACTGGTATGCTGATCTCACATTGGAAATAAGTCAGCCATTACCAAAACCAACAATAGTGCACTATCTCAAAGCACACCTTTTGAATTCAATGTTTCAGCAATTCCAGACCTACAGCATTTATATGCATATCTGAAAAGATAGCTCCCCTGCTAGTCTGACAACCATGCCACCCATTCATTTGCCAAATGTCAAACAGAACATAAGACCTGTTTTACTGAATGGTTTGACAAGGAATAAAAAAAATACAGTCAAAAAATGCAGTCATCTTCACTACAACTACAACATGGTAGAAAAGTTAGCATTGTCAGTTTTCCTTGGCTGGGAGCATGGCACGGCAGTGATACTCTCCAAGAGCCCATATCGGAATAGGTTTCGATATTGTGAATAACTAATCATGCAGTTTCTGTTAAAGACACCCATAATTTCCTGCAATAAAGAGACATATAAACAAAGGCAAGCATTAGGAAAAGAAAGCATATCCAATATTTAGAAACTCTAATGTGCATATCCATACAATGCACATAACACGAGATGCACCATTTAATTATTACCTATTAAGAGTTCAGTGATAGGAAGCCTTTTAAAAGCTTTTTAGAGCTTTTTAACTTAGTGTACTAGAGAAGGTCAGGTCAAATTACCCTTTGCATGAGATTCTAGTTGATTTATTTGGCTATGCAAGAGCCTTATAAAAAAAATACAATTGACGATGAAAATCAACATAGGACAATGTAACACAATTAAAACAATAACTCTGATTTCATAGTCGATTTATCAATCATTATATGAAAAAAAAGAGAATCTCTCCTGAAAAACTTTCAATGCACAAAAATAGATCGGATAAACTTGCTAGTATTACCATAAAGGTGTCTCCTCAACTAATAATGGCTCATTAACAGTAGACAACATATTATTTTCCTTTTGAAATTCTATAAATGTTAGAAACAGTCTACATCCTTCAGTTTTTTCTATAGTCACTGAATGTGCAAAACTGAGAGCTCTCTTTCAAGCTGCAAGTTAAGCCTCAACAATTACAGCATTCATGGGATAGAATGACACGTCCAAGTTTGCTGAAACCGAGTTGTGACTTACTTGTTGCGGAAACTCTCCATTCTCCATTTGCATATTGATCAACACCCTTGCTGCTCGGTGCAAAGGCTCTGGGTCCCTCGCAGCCTGCTCCAAATATGGTACAAAAATATTCATGTTAGAAGCAATTTGACTAATCATGTCAGAAATAACACTTCAACCATCTAGTTTTTTTTTTTTTTGGTTAGTCTTAGAAAGTGCTTATCATAACCTACTTTAAAGAAGCTTTTTCTTTCAACAATAAAACTTTGGAAGAGGATAATTGAGCATAGATTGAGATGTGACATAAAAGTGTTAGAAAATCAATGTAGTTTTATACCAAAAACACAAACTATGAAAGCTATTTTTCTTTCTAGAAGGTTAATAGAAAATATAAAGAACAAAGATAAGATCTTCATAAGATTTTTTATTAATTTAGAGAAAGGATATGGTAGACCCTAGAAAAGTCTTATAGTGGATATTAGAAAAGAAAGGATTTCCCATAGGAGGTTTCTTAGAAAGTATAAGATATTCTCTTTAAAGACCTCTATTTTTATTAATTGAGAGATGAAAAACTTTGATAGTTTTGGACACGTATAATGTAGGTTGAGAGATGTAAACAGTATGAAGGAGTGATTTGTTACATATAAAAGGAAACAGAGTAGAGATAGATTAAAAATCATATGGAAGGTAATAAGACTTAATATATCCTATATCTTACAAAATGTATAACCTTAAACTAAGTTCAATGGAAAAAAAAATTCATCTAGTCAACCACAATTAGTTTGGGACTAGGGCTTCGCAATTGTTGCAGTTTGACAAAAAGTTGCTTTATCAAATGATGACACTGGTGGCCCTAAAACATGAACAAAGAATCCAACATCAAATCATCATCATCACTGCCCTTGATGTGCTCCTACCAAACGTGGCATTTACTTGGAATTCTTGAGCTAATCTTTTGTCCTTTATGACTTATTATGAAATTAAATTGCAATAAACTTTGCAACAAGTTATAGTTACCTATTTAATTAACTCACCTCATTCAGTGCTTTATAATTCAATATTTCCAATGAATTTTATTTGCTAGAGTTTTATTAAAAAATATTGGATGAGGATAATAAGGAAATCTCAACATCTTCTAGAACATGATCTTCTTTAGAAGTTGATTATGAATATAAGCAACAATGATTGCTTGAATGGTTAGTAAACTAAAATATCCTGACTTATTGTCTCATATATAATAAAATTAAGGTTGAGCAAAACTCAAAGTTGAATGCCATTAATATAATCTAGATGAACCTTATTAATAATTCATAATGTTTTTTGTTATTCAATACTAAATCGGTTTGATTCAGTACAGCGAACCAGTGGTTCCAATTGGTACGCCCTTATTTCAATATTTTTCTTATAGTTTCTCGATTTATTTTTCTTTTTTTATATGATATAGGAGACCGAGAGCCTCCCATGACCTCTCATCCTCTCTCCTATCTGGTTGGCAATTAAAATTATTTAAGTAAATGTCATCCTTTGTCCTATCCATTCACTTAAGATATCTCATGCAAATACAAAAAAAACTTCATTTGAATTCAACAAAAATATTAGAAAAATCAATTATTTAAAAATAAAAATTCAACTCTCTCTCTCTCTCTCTCTCTCTCTCAAGAACAAATTCAAAGAATTTAAGGAAATTCTAATTTAGCAAATATCAAATTAGGATATTTTCACTCCAGATAAAATTTCAAAAAATTAATTTATCTTTGAAATGATGAAAATAAAATAGCAACAAAATTCTCTTAATATATAATTTTTAAAGCTTTGGTCAACACTTGGTCAAGATTATAGTAACAGTGAACCTTACATTAACCTATATTAACTTAATCCATGGCTCATCAAAATAATAAAATTAAATGTCATAGAATCCTAAGATTAAAATGTATTCCTAGGATTCAAACTATGACGTATCATTAGATCAGATGTCAGATTGTTACATCCTCTCCCCTGTTAACTAACCATTTAAGTGAGCTTATGAGAGGCTCTCAGCCTCCCTCTTCATATTTAAGTGTTCTTATAAAGCCCGCATCCATCTAGCCCAGAGCCTCCCTCTTCAAATTTAAGTGTTCTTATAAAGCCCACATCCCATCTAGCCCATCCCCTAAGCCATCTACACTCAAATCGAACCAAACCAAGTGGTTTGACATGATTCAAACTAATTCAAACCCAGAACTGAACCAAAAATATGAAAGCTCACGAGAGGTTCTTCGCCTTCCTCTCTATGTTTAAGTGAGCTCACAAGACTCCACATTCCATCCAACCTACCCCCAAGCCATCTCACACCCAAACTGGATGATTCAGCATGGTTTGGATCAATTCGGACCTAAACCAAACCAAAAAGAGTTTTTGAACCAATTTTCAGCCGGTTCAGTTTTGTATTCCTTGTTAAGTTTTATGACATGCCCGAGTCACCTGTCATTCATCTCTGGGGAACGTTCAAGGATTATGGCCTCTCACTGACCATCTCTCATCAAATCATGATTTCACACCATAGAAAGCTAGGAGTCATCCCAAGATCATATTGTTTTGGTGCTAGGACGAGAGGTGTGCTTACACTTGGTATGCCCCTATATCGAGCATACTAGGCATACCGACACTGTGTTAGAACTTTACCGATACGCCCTTCGGTACCGAAATAGCAACCATGTTCTAAACAAAAAAAATAAAGAAATTTTAAATTATATACTAAATCAATTGATTTCAATAAGGTACACTAGAGGTTTATCTATAGATAAGATTTCCTAAAACCATAGACTTTCTTATTCCTACGTGATACAAAATTTCTAAAGAAAGAGATAAATAGCAAATATATTTTCAAAATATATTTCTAACTCCTAACTCACTTCTAACTCTTGCAACATAAATTCTTAGACAAAATAAATATAAAAAATTTGAGCAAATTAAAGAAATATTATCCTCTCCATCATGAGCCATGAAATGGCATTATTATAATTTTTAGGAACTTTGTTAATGCATCTTTCATAATTAGCTTATAACATCCTCATTTGACCTCTATTTTGAGTGATTCAAGATCAATTGAAAAGCTAACTCAATAATAGATATCTTCAAAGTAAATTATCATGAAAACTTTAATTATTTGGGTGCTAATGAAGCTTCATTTTGGATTGATGCATATTAGCCTGCCTTTTCTAACATGGCTTGACGTAAACTTCAAAATTTAAGCTGACTAGACATTTATGAATTAAGTATCATCTTTTATTCTTCTTTGAAAAAGTACATATCAGTTTAGTAGTCTTAAAGAGTATATTCCATCCTACCATCTTAGCTTAGTATGAATATCAAAGGATTGCCCCTCAAGCTTATTCAGATATAGCTTACAATGTAACCATGCTTCTATTTAATCTTCGACGGTCCATCACATGATTTTCTTTGATGAGTCCTCTTTCTAAGCATAAGTTTTTCTAATTTGTCTAACTGATAGATATGGGAATCTTTAGCTGTATAATAGTGGATAACAAGTTGAAATGTTTAGGCTCTAGTTTGAAACTTCTTTTTGGTTAAGATACCTCAGATCATGGTATCCTAAGATGGCTAATCTGTATGTCAGGATTTCATTCCATTTGATTTCTTTTAATTTCCTCCAAAAATGTCTGGAAATATGTGATGAAACAATACATATGTTATTGCTGTCTTGAAAGATCTCAAAGCATGGTTACTAATAAAACTGCTATATCTGGAAGGTCCTAGTTGTCTAATGAGGAGTTGTGGAAACTAATCTTGGCAGGCCCATGTTGGGAGTGCAAATAACTTGATGGAAATAAGAGATGCCATGTGTCTGATATGGCAACTAGAATATCTAAAGTATAAGAATTGATCTTTCGGGGGAAAAAATGAGTACGATAATCTCAGCCGCATTAGTATGAATTATGATATAACTCAGTGCATACTGCATATCCCAATACTGGGAAAAACTTAGCTGGGACGACTACATCAATATGTATCCGATTTATTTCAGTGCACATTTAGCATTGATTAGTCCTGAATAGAGCAGAGTGGAGGAAGCAGATTCATGTAACCGAACCCATGTAGTTGGGAAAAGGCTTAGATGAGTTGAGTTGAGTATTGAATATTTAACATTGACACTATTGAGCCAGGAAATATGGAGGCATCTCCATCATACACATTCCTATATTGTCATTAGTCACGTTAAGATCACAGTAACCGTAAATAAAAATGGGAAAATTTGACAAGAAATAAATGAGTCATCGTGACAAATCAAAAATCATGAATAATAATTAGTTCATAAAAAACGAACCTGCCCAGCATCAATTAGTGCTAACATGGCCCATGCGGTGTTCACTGCATGAGGTCGGTTGCCCTTTAGGTCTGAGTACACCTGTTTATGAGAAATATTGACCTTATGCGAAGTATAAATAAGTACATACTCTGAAGCTAAATCCAGACAGACTGCCGTTAAGAATTCATGAGATGGGGACTGGCAAATCAATTGTCATGTAGTAGAAAATTTAGTAAAAATACTATAATTGCATTGTAGGATAACTAAGCATGCCAGGAGAAAAGGACATGATCACTTTATAGCATATAAAAAAGGTAGACATGCAAACTGAAAAACTCACAGCAAAATAACATGCTTATTCGTTAACAAATTGTTGTTCAGAAAATTGGAAATGTGAGTCAAGACTTAAGCTTTGACTGGCTCAGCTTCATCAAGGAAATGACCATCTCCTAGAAACACACAGGACCATTTATGAATTTTAAGATGGTTGGGATTTTAAGATCCTGCCTTTGTCAGAAAAGCAAATAATGAGTTACAAAAGGACAAAAAAAAAAAAGAAAATGAATCTCTGAAAGGAATTATGAATGAAATCTGTCCGACAGGAATTAACAGTTTCTAGAACCATGCAGATTCTACATGAAAACATCTTATAATCTGAACATGCAATCAGAGGGTCAATCATATGATCATGGAAGAGGAGGAATATCAAACTCTAGATTTTATTTATTCAGTGTGTCACATGACCCTGCAATTTGGATACAACTCTTCCATGCAAGTGCTAGGGAGAGGCACATTAAGTGCAACATTATTAATGTTTCATGAAAATTTACTATTAAGTATTATGGAGAGAAAAAAATTTTATAGGGTAACCAAAAGACCAACCATACTTCATGGTATAAAATATTAGGCAATTAGAAAAAATACACCTCCATAAGATGAATGTGACGGAAATGAAAATATTAAGATGGATGTGTGGTAATACAAGAAAAGATAGAATAAAAAATGAAATCATTTGTAAAAAAGGTAGAGATAACTCCAATTGAAGACAAATTAAGTTGAAGACAACTAAGATGATTTAGACATGTGCAACGTAAACCTAGAGATGCATCTATGCGAAGGAATGACTTGATACAGGTTGGAAAAAAAAAATAGAGGTAGAACAAAAATTGAACGAAAATTAAATAAGAGGAAGTGATAAAAAAAGACTTAGAATCTTTGCATCTTACAAAAAAATATGACTCAAAACTAAGTTGAAAGAAAAAAAAAAAAAGGATTCATGTAAACTTATCTCAACTAGTTTGGGATTAAGGCTTTATTGTTGTTGTTTAAAAATGTGCTCAAGTGTCACTGTAACAACGAATTAGAGCATTGGCCTTTTCGTTTATCAATGTTCACCAAGAAGAACGGCTTTAACAGCAAAATGGGGAAAGCATGTAATGCTGCTATAATTTTCTAGAAGTTAGACAAATTAACCAGATCATCAGATTCTCCAACCACAGAATTACAAAATGCCAAATCTATTTGTGAAATAAAGTTCCATATTTGTAGCTCTTCTATACACATGGAGGAAAAAAAAAACTCAAAACATTTGGATTGGACATGATCACTTACGTTCCCCCTTCAAAATCAGATCTTATGAGCTATAAATTAATGTGGATATAATATGTAGTAAAGCTTCATTCATAAAAGCAAAAAAAAGGGTAAAACCAGTAGCTGCATGATACACAACAATATGGCAGACGAGAATGGAAAAAAAAAGCTGGAGTAGATCTTCTGGAAATGCTTACTTTGTCTTGACATGAAAGATAGCTCTCTCCCCAACCACCTGATGCTTGTTGTTTTGACAACAAAAATTCACATGCTTTACGGATGCTAGAACTGTTCTGGTAGGTCCTTCCAGCAGCAATTAATCCCTTCACTCCAAACCACGTGCCATATGTGAAGCAAACAGCCCAAGAACCATACCTGTGGAAAAATATATTTACAGGCAACCCAACAACTCAAAATTTAGCAATGAATTCTAAGCTGTCATTTAACAAAATTGGAAGCATTGTCGTAGACAGTCACAAAAAAGGCACAAAAGGTGCCATGAGAAAGAAATTTGATAGGAATAGGACATGGTACAGACCATGAACCATCAGGCTGCTGAATTGTTTCAATGAAATGAGCTGCTTTTGTAATGCAATTTTCTATATCGTCTCTGCGATGCCCAGGGTATAATTTTTTAAATGATGTCAGCGCCTGTATTGCTGCTGAACTACATTCAACATATCTGTGAAACAACTATATCTTGTTAATATACTGTCAAAAGATACAGTAAAAGACAAAAAAAGACTCTTTTAAAAGAATTGAAGCATCGGAATCTTACGGATAATCGATAACAATGTCCCCAAAAGTTTCCGCAGGATTGATAATCTAATTAGAAAAAAGAAGCATTTCCGTATACATATCAATAACGTTGTAAGAGGAAAGGAAGAGCAATTTGTACAACAATAAATTGCTGGAAGAAATGATATGCCTAGCTAACCTAGGAAAAGTGTAATTTCAAGTCAAGGCTCTCAAATCAGTTGACAAAAGGGTAATATTGCAATATTTATATCAATTTTCACTGGTTCTTTTAAAAGAACTCACACCTTCATGTTATATGGATACAATTTTCACCGTTATGGCTGTTGTTCTTCAAAGAATCCTTTCCATATTGGGATATTTTATGCAATTTTGCTACGAGGTGTAGAGTACTATCCATGCAATAGTTTTTAGAACAAAGGTATTAGTTAGTTTAGTGGCTGAACTACTAATTGTTGCTTTCTTTATGTACCAAGCAGAAAAGTACGAGATATTCAAACTTCTTGTGCTCATGTTCAAAATTTTGGAAACATGGTCAATCACTTCCTAGAATATATATCATGAACAAGGTGTGGCTTTCTAATTCCAATTCTATGAAAAATTGACTTATCCCCAAAGAATGAGTCAGCTTTCTAGTGCATGGTCTGAGTCAACTTTCTAGTGCATGGTCTGTGGAATTAAGTAGAGACCACAGATAAACTCAAGAAAAGTTGAATAAATAAAAGAGGTGCTTATTAAGATTAAGATTCCACAGAGGAAATTTTGTCGATTGCTTGCAATTGAAGAATTTAAGATAAGTTTATATGGACGTAAATTAGATGAGCACAATGGCTAGCATTTGATGGTAACCCAATGTGTACATAAATCAGATACTTGAGTGAAATCTGAATGGTAACTTGTTTTATAACACTCTAGAGATACATTGGCTGTTTCTTGATTATCAAGGACATACACAAGGTTCACCCCAGTGCTCAAGAACTACAATGCTTGAGAATCCAATAGAAGATAACCAAACTCAGAAAGTTACTGAGAAGAATGAAAGTAGTTGGATGATTAGAAAGAAAAAAATACCTATTATTTCCAGCAACTACTGTGAAGAATTGCATGGAAATACTAGAAATAGGTAGGTGGTATTTTGGCATTTAGGATTTGAATACTTGATTTCATTGCACAATATGTGACACATCTATGCTTTTATAAATAACCAAAACACCATTCCTTCATTAATTCTTGAAGCTCAGCTCTTCTGTACTTATTTGCAAGGAGGATTTTTAATGTGATTTTATTCGAACCACTGGCTCATGGGGCATTCATAGGGCATGCATGAGATCATAGGAATAACAAAGTTTCAATAGCTCACCTGTGGTTCATGGGCCATTCATAGGGCATGCATGAGATCATAGGAATAACAAAGTTCCAATAGCTCACCTTCAATGTCTAAGTAGACAAGTAAGCATAATCGAAGACTCAAGTATATCGACACTGACACCACCAAATGTATATTTAAAACAAAACTGATGACAGCCTCTGTATGAGAAATTGGTCAAATTAATAATATGGGGAAAACGATTCTACATTGTAATCAACTTAATATACATTTGTTTGGGTTCAGCAAGAAACTGCATTTGTTATCAATAGAACCAAGCTCAATTTTGAACAGCCATGACTTGATTAACATACACCTACCGTTCTAAGACATGAACAAAGAGAATTTGTATTTCCAAAAGAATTGAAACCAACCATATGAAAATTTACAAATTTCATTTGATTCTTTTAATAAAAATAGGAAGCCTTCTTATATTTTCTCAAAAAAGTATCATCCATAAGTATGGCCTGCCCTATCCTGAGATGCTCTCTCGATTCTACTTTGTCAAAATATGAGCTTCAAAATTGTACCCTAAAAAAAGGGGGGAAAAGGACCTCACAAATTTGAGTAGACAATTAAATCTGGTTCCCTATGAACCAGTTGCATGGATGCACGAGTAAGTCATGCAAAAACCCATGGTAAATATTTTTACCTGAATAAACTACCAAGAAGATGAAAAAAAAATCAAGGCATTATACACAAATACACGTTTTCAGTTTAAAATGCATAAAGATAAAAATTCTTGACGAACCATAAGAAGCAAGGAAATATACATTTACAAGTACTCACCTCCAACCAAGCAAAGGATCTTGTAAGTTCATAAGTTGCGAAACCACCATCTTTGTTCTACAGAGGAAACAAGAAAGCATGACATAAAAAAACCAATTGAATTTTTACTTTCACTAAAAAACTAGCAGATATGCACAAAAATAAAATAAAATCTTATGTAGAAAATACTAGTGAAAGGAACAATGTTCATGAGTAGAAGCAACAGCATGCTCAAAAGGGCCTCAGACAAGATATCCCTTGGCTCAATCTCAACCCAAGCCTAAATATGCATGCTTGACAAGGTTATCCCAGCGCATCTATTGTTAATTCTGATGATGTTTGCGCTCAAAAAGTTTCCAAGTCTGATTTGGGCCATGATTTGGCCAAAACCAACTTGCACACACAAGCAAAACATGCTTTTGCATACGTGTATGTGAGCATGCATACTTTTAAACAGTGATTCAAGCCTCAGACAGAGGCTGAGACGTGTCGTCCCAAAAAGATTTCGGGACCAATCTTGGCCATCTCATCTTGGCTATAGTATATTATAGTATTAATTTTAAATAAATCTTTTTTAACTTATCATAAAGATATAAGTTTTGAAGTTCAAATACGTTTAAAATTGAACAAAGCACTAAGGCTTCACAAATAATTTTAAAAAAAAATAATTCCAAGCAAATATTGGAATGCCTGACTAGATCGGGGATCAAGATGTGACAAGATGAAAGGTATCTCGTTACATAGAAAAATCGGAACACCTCTGTCCAATGAAATTTAAAAGCTTGCTTTTAAATGTTTGATAATGCCAAGTATACAAATGTGTAAATGCATATATTTCTAGACAACTTGAATATAGTGCATGCCTTGTTCATTAATTCAAGTTCTATCAACAAGACTAATTTCTAAGCCCAAGCCTATATTGCTTGCTTGAAATATCATGCCAATTTGTCGTTACAATAATCCACTGATATTCTATATTAGTAACATATATAACTTTTGGCTTGGAAATTAGGCACATATATAAGCCTATGACACCATAATCAGAAGAACTACTATCTAATTGAATCTTTAAAATATGCTACAAACAAATTATAACTAAATCTAACATTCTTATTTAACATGGTTTTCATATTTTTCATGTAGTTTTGAAAATTATTTAGTTTTATTAAGACATCAAGGTCTAAAAGGGGAAAAATCTTGCAATTCGATATACTTATGATACATACGTACATATACGTACGTACATATATATATATGTATATGTATATACACATATATGTACGTACATATATACGTATATATATATATGTGTGTATACATATACACATATATGTACGTATATATATGTATACACACATATATGTACGTACATATATGTACGTATGTATATACCTATATATATATACATATATGTATACACACATATATATACGTACATATATGTACGTATGTATATACCTATATATATATATATATATATACATATATGTATACACACATATATGTATATACATATATATATACACATATATATATATACATATATGTGTATATATATATGTGTATATATATATACATATGTGTATATATATATGTATATACATATATGTGTGTATACATATGTGTATATATATATAGGTATATACATACGTACATATATGTACGTACATATATGTGTGTATACATATATACATATATGTGTGTATACATATATACATATATGTACGTACATATATGTATGTACGTACATATATGTACATACGTATATATATATATGTGTGTGTGTGTGTGTGTGTGTGTGTGTGTGTATACGCGTCTGTATATGTATATACATATATAAATATATATGTATGTATGTGTATATATATATATACATATATATATATATATACATATATGTGTACACTACATTAGAATGTAGCTAAGTCTCTCTCTCTCTCTCACACACACACACACAAGCCTTGAATAATGCTTCAGCAGTTGGAAATGGAACATGCTACAATGTATTTATATCCAATTCATGGCCAAGTTACCATTAGAGAAAGAATAACATTAACAGCATCATAAAGCCGCTTTGCATCTATTGGTTCGCCAACAATTTCGGGAGAGATCTTTGACAACAAAAGTGCAGCCTGCAGAGTGCACATGAAAGAAAGGTATTAACAATAACAGAATCAACAGAAACAATAATTGTAAGATGTACCTTTAGTCCTTCTGCTGTACAATCTGATATGGGCCATCCATGATCTGCTGTAGAAAAGGGCCATGCACCTTTAGAGATGTGGCGATACCACGAATTAAGGTCACCAGGGCAATCTTCAAGAACCTTCAAAAATACGTGGAATGAGACATATACAAAGTTATTGCTCAAGTGTAATAGGCATATAAAAAATGAGGCATTCTGCTAAAGAATATATAAACCTGTGAGTTTTTTATGTAGTCATGAGCCCGTTAAGAGTGAGACCATATTCTTCAGACAGGTTAGTTGAGATAATTGCTTGAACAGTGAAAGCTGTATCCCACAATTGGCTGCCATTATAGCCCTGCATTTCATAAATATGCCTTAGCAAATATTGATTCCTTGGATAATGCTCTTAACATTGAACTTATAATCAAATCATGCAGACATCAAGAAGGATGCCAATAAGCACAAGTTGAAGGAAAGTGCATTTAATAACATCTTAAAACCTGCATTTTCATGCCATCTTCTGCAAGCCACAAAAAATCATAGACTCTTGGAAGGTGCAGCTTGAATGCTTCTGAATTTGGATCTTCAATCCAGCAGGCAAGCATATTTAGTGCCTGCATACATTAAGGTTCAGGCAAACAGTGTTAGTGCTGCAAGAACTACATGATACACATAAAAGAAAACACCACCTGAACACCACTAAACAGAATTTATGTTTTCCCAGTGATACTGCTGATGCCTTATATTGCACGCAAAAAGTCTAACAAATTCAGGAACAACCATAAGATCCCGTACTATCAAAAGGCTAATAATGAAGCATCAGCACACAACTGATCATCATAACTCAGATATGAGTCTCAGAGCTCCAAAATATTCAGTGTCAGAAAGAGTGATAACTTATAGGATGTAAGACCAGACATCAGATTTTGGATTCATGTCGAATCAAAAAAACAACCAGAACCAAGCAAACCTAAGTAATTTGCATCCATACAACTTGATAATAACTGAAAGAACTCTTTGTCGTGATGTATTAGTTAGCATCTATCATGACATGAGGTTGCAAGCAACCTTGTAACTAAACTATGCTATGGGCTGTGAATTCAACCCAAAAGCTATGAATTGATTGCAAAATTTACTACTGAAAGCGAAAAAGGTATAGAAATAATAAAACCATATTTTTATATATAATCTTTTTCTTGAAACTTTGGAGCAGTGGAGGAAGCAGATTCATGTAGCCAACCCCATGTAGTTGGGAAAAGGCTTAGATGAGATGAGTTGAGTTGAGTACGAAACTTTGGAGCAAATTCATGAATGTACTTCCATAATAGAACTAAGAGAAGTTGGTGGCAAGTGTAATTGCTTTGACAATCATGGTGAGGTTGAATACCAAAGCTGGTTTTGAAAGCTTAAAATGCTAATAGAAAAGGATCAAGATGGGGACAAGACTGGGAATGCAGCGCAGGATGACCATCTGATGTTGGAGATGGTCTCAGATGGCAATGGGGCAAAATATTGGAGCAGGATAGGCACAGAACGAATGCAAATGATGGCATAATGAACCAGAAGACAGAACTGGGTGGTGCCACAATTTCATTGTCAATGCTACATGACATACCATTGGACATCAAGTGCTGGTTCAAAAACTTGCAATGTCCAGGTAACATGCCTGGTCTGGTAGATGGTCAATTTATGCATCGAAGGACAATTTTATAGGATGGCCATAAAAACAATTATGTTTTTTGGTACAAATGTTGGACAACTAGTAAATAATATATGCACATATAATCGAAATAAGATGTTAATATGAATGTGTGGTAATACAAGAAAAGAAAATAAGAAATGAAATCATTCATAAAAATATGGAGCCAAACCAATTGAGAATAATTCGATAGAGGAACAACTTAGATGGTTGCACATATACGACATCAGCCGAGGGATGCATTAGTACAAATATGTAATTTCATATATGTAGAGAAAAAGATGTGCAGAGGTCGACCAAAAATCACATGCGAGGATGCAAGGTCTACAAAATCGGTCCAAGAGCCGTACCAATATATCAATTCAGTACAATACGATCGATTCGATATAGTACACATCCTATACCGAGACAAGGTGTCGATTTTTTTTACTCTTAACTACTCGGTGTTAGGTGGTATGGGTCAGTTTGGACCGATTCAATTCATGGTATTGAATCAAAACTTGGTACTGTACTGATAACGTATTGATAGAATACAAACATTTAAAGGTTGGCACAGCAAACCTTGGAAGGAAGTAGAAAGAAAGAACTTGAAATATTTGCATCATACAAAAAGTATGATCCTAAATCAAACAAGATGGAAGAAAATATTCAAGTAGCTAGCCCGAACTAGTTTGAGATTAAGACTTAGTTGTTGTTGTCATTGTAGGAATGGAGATATAACCTAAAGGCCTCATGTCCAAACACAGTTGGGCTCAACTAAAAAAGAAAGAATGAAAGATTAATGAATCTTTTAGAACGATAGAAATTTAAAGTCATAAGAGAAACATCTAAGAACGATTAGAATATTAGGAATTTTAAGTGTACCATATGGTTACAACAGTTTAAATGAACAAGTATGGCATACAAAACAAGTATATGAAAGCAAAAAAATTGTAAGGATCCACTATATAACTCAAGTAGCAAAGGCCGCATTACAATGGTTTGTCATTTTAAGAATGAATGGGTTGACAGTGAATTATTTCAAACTAAAGGAAAAGAAGTCATCTTAGCACGTTGAGGATCACACCAAAAGGTAAGAGTTTGAGATCATAGTGCGGCAGCAGAACAAGATGGTCCAAATTCAAATCCACATAACCAGCTGAACCAACACACACAGAAAGCCCCCTACAATAAGACTGCAATGATCTACCTGGTTATGTATGTGTTTGCCTTGAATCTTAAAGTTATCTGCATGGACAAAAGAATCATTTCATATACAATGACAAAAATTAGCAAATAATCATTTTCTTGGCCATCCTGGTCATGAATTTTCAAGTCTCATACACAACACCACTTATCAACAAAACACAGCAGTCAACTCTTATGTCTACAGCAAAAGGAAGCAAGTAGCAACTTTAATGCTGACCTTGTTTACAGGACCAATGCAAACATATCGAGTATTCTCATCTTCATAATGTATATGTTGCATCGCTGTATGCAGAGCCTTCTCTCTCAACTTGCTACCAGGCCAATGCATTAGAATAGGTTCGACCATTTTATGCAGTGAAGCCCAAATTATATCCTGTATCAGCGGGTGAGGATAGTACAAATCTTCCTGAAATAAGAAAACAATGAATACCTCAACCCATAATCATTGACCAATGTTTAACAGCTTTCAAAAGGGCAAGATATGATTCATCAACTCTAAAGAATTTATCCAATTGACTCTCAATCTAATGTGAAATATATAAAATGGTGCAGAGTTCCAGGCAAGGCCTCTTTTGGCAAGTGACACAACAAGTGAACAAGACCAAACAGCAAGTGTTCCATGGGCCTATAAATAATCTGAACGCCATTGATCCAAGCTATGGTACTTAGCTTTAAACACCTAATCTGAACGATAACATATTGGCAAAAATGCAACCCAAGCTAAGATATGATCATCATATACAACATTAGAAATTGTATACATGAACTACTTCATATTAAAGGCGAGAGAAATTTGTGTATCTGCACTACAAATGTAAAACTTGTAGATTGGGTTAAGGCAAAACCTTTGCTGCATCTTTCATTGATGTGGTTTATTATCTCATATTTTAATATCCTTAAGGAACAAGAGATTCTTGATGTTTTGCTCTAATTTTGAGCTTCTTTTCTTTCTTGCCATTTGTTTGACCCAACATCATGTTAATTTATTTTAACTATAGATTTATTGATAGTGTAATGGACCTATTGAAAACCATTTATAAGCAATCAACTCACAGCTTTAGATTAATTTAGAATGCAAGATTTCTTAGTGCTCTTAACTTGTCCGTTTCTCATTAAAATAATTAAATAGCAATTAGCCGACCCCATGTAGTTGGGAAAAGGCTTAGATGAGTTGAGTTGAGTTGAGCTTCCATGCACATAAAATTGTGTGTAAATATAACTTAGCATGTCAATTGTGTGTCCTTTATCAGACTGACACATCTTTCCATGCTGAATTGCAGTACAATAAATCAAGACCTGATTTTTATAGGCATATAATGTTCAATGGTACTCAATCTGTATGCTGTACTACTTAGAAGAAGCATAACACATGCAACTTAAATAGTACCAGATCATCTATGATTGCACTCTGGGGCAAAATCATAAATTGTGCCATGTAGGAAGTTTGTGCTGATAATAGCTGAAAGGCATATTTCACCAACAACATACAGAGATGAAAAACCAGATTTTTTTTCCAGCAATCTTCAGTCAGTGGTTGCCTCGATATGAACTATGAGGGTTGTGGCCTTGTAGGCTGCCTTTCATATTTTGTTGGGCAAGCAAACCTATTATGTTTTGCATTTTTCATGGTTGCCATTTTTCACCAGTTTGGTGTCTCCATCAACACTATGAATCTTTTTCTTACTCCTTTCTTTAGTTAATCTTGTAAATATATACTGCCAGAATAAAATCTTAAATTTCCCTGATAACAAAAGAACATAGGCATAGTTATGAGCATAAGTTTCTTTCCTTAATGCCACCTCAAACTTATCCTAATAAAAAGGGACATCAATTTGACTGCAATGTAAATGGATGTAGCAGCTCAATATGAAGATGACAAACATGTGAGAGCTACTATATATTGAATGCAGTATGAGCATAAAGCTGCTTGAGGCATTATGCAAAGGGCTATATCAAATTCAAGTATTATGTTATGAATGAAATTTTGAATAAAATAGCATCTGGTATTCATACGTCTATGATTTTATGAAGTAACATATAAAGTTCGCTGCTCAATATAGGATCTTGTACTAGTACCATACTGGTAGAGTGTCAGTGCATCCAGTATAGAGATCAGTTCAACATACCAAGACTTAGTATGCCCTCTACGGTGAGTCTTAGTTCGATATCAATATGTGTCAGTAAGCATGGCAAAACTTGGACTGAAATAAAAATTAAAAAAAAAACTCAATAATTGCAACATACATGTTTCAAAATCATAACACAACCCTTCTTAATTTCGATAAATTTTCCTTATCACTTTATCTTTTTTTTCAAGTGCACCTCTTGAAAGTTTCGTGATTTTTGTAATTTTCTACAAGTGCAGATTGTAATGGCAAAAATTCTTCGACCTGAAGTAATTTTCTACAAATGTCCATGTAATGGACAAATTCTTCGAACTTTTGCCTTCACATATATAACTAAATTACTTTAATCTGTTAAGAGTTCTACAAGACAAGGTTCGCCACAAGAAATCCAACTTCACAAGGAAGACATGCTATTAAACACATCTCTTACCAACAACACATCTTACCAACCTTTGCACACTCATTACGAGCCTGATTCCAATCTATTTGCTCGTAGGGACAAGCATATAGCTCCTTCCTCAGCGATAAAACTGTTGGTGTAATTGGACCCACAAATCTCTTTCCATATATATAAGACATGGGCAAATAAACCATCCGGCAATGACACCACATTCGTCCTGTCAAGCAAGAAAAGTTAATATTGTAAGCCTTGAAACAGTCAAAAATAAACTAGTTAGTATGTAAGCCTGCACCAAGGGATGATCCCAGAGCAAAGATAACAGTAACATCCTCGGACAGCAATTACAAGAGGCACGCCTTTTATTACAAATATCTCTTGCCTGCATGATTTAACGTGGCAGACCTATTTTTTTTAATATGAACCAGGGAAGAGAACACTATTAATGCAAAGGAAAGAAAAATAAATTTATTGACTTTTGTAAAAAAATTGGAACTTCCTTCAATATCTACAAGTATGGATATTATATGCTATCTATTGGATCAAACAAAAAAGTGCTACTAAGAAGTAAGAACAGAGGTTCAAGGTCCAAAAACATATGGCATAATTGTGATATATCTTCAAATGTCAAAATTGATTAGGCATCCCCAATCTGCGTTTGCTTGAGTGATTTTTGGTTATTACTTGCTCTTTGATAATATGAATCAAAACATCAGCTATCACACCAACCACCTTCTTAGATCTGCCGTTGGTGGCCCGTGGATCATACTTAAATAGTTTATTCTGATCTCCAACATAGAAGAAGGCATAAGTATACAAAAGAACATAAGACATTTTGTAACCATCCACATCTCGAAAATGAATAAGAGGCCTTACAAAGATTAAAACAGAAGGCATAATCTCAACGGTAGAGGCTGTAAAAGATGGCATGGCATCATAGCAAACTTCTTTATGCAGAAAAGAAATAAACTTGTGGATCAAACTACTCTCACTCTTTAAACACTTCAAACAGTGCCTATCCTCTTTGGAAGCGCATCAGAAGTCTTAAAATACCACTACCTTAGTTAACAGTGACTTCATCACCCAAAGTTCAAAAATAAATCAGCCAGTCTATGAGCTTAAGACCATTAAAAAGACGTTTTGCCCATTCGATGTTTCTAAATCTGGCTTCTGATGATGATAAAAGGGAACCAAGCTAATACTACTTATTTTTGCATCTCCATACATATAACACCAAACTACAAACTCTCACCAATATCCTTTTCTAGGAGAAATGAAAAGGACAAAAAGCAATTAACATCAAATGGAGAAAAAAAAATAGAGAGAGAGAGAGAGTACCTGGATGAACTGGGAGAAAATATGGGAGTAACCACATCTCAGGGGGTAGTGGATTATTACCAGACCAGTCAAACACTCCAAGCACCTGGAATTATTTTAATGGAAAGACATCAGATATTGCTCCCAAGAACTGAGAACACAAGCACAGGCATTTAGATGGATGAAAGGAAGGATCAGTTTTATTACAGAGAGCCAGAACTTTCCCCATGATGTTATGAAAGTCACACCACCATGGTCTAGAATCCAAGTCCGTGCTTTTTGCATTGCCCCATTTCCATCATCAGGTCCTTCACCAAGCAACCTCAATGTAACATATGTCAAAACTGAACCAAACATGGTGCTGTGGCCTTCTATATGCAAACCCCAACCTCCATCTCGTTCTGCACTTTAAGTAATCAAGCATTCAATATATTGAAGTTTCAAAACCTCTACGTAATTTCTTTATAAAAAATGCTATTCAAAACTGAGAATTTTAATTGCACAAGCCTGGTGATTGTAGAGGTAACGGCGAATCTCCCGCTGGTGCTCTCGTGATAAAACAGTATTCAATGCTCCAGTAACAGATAAAGCTATAATCTGCACCACACAATGAATCAAAAACATAAATGATTGTTATCATATAACAAATATGTAGAAATGTGATGCCTTTACAACCCCCATCAAGCAATTCAGCAAGAGAAAACGGAATGCATATTTTCAGATTTCTTTTCCAAGATCAATCAACTGAAAGAACATCAGCCTGTAATTTAGGAATAATGCAAAAATAGCCTGCTCAAGTTGCAGTTAGAAGTGATCCAAAATTCTTTATTCTGACGTGTTATCAGCATACAGCAATTATGCAATATTAATTCAACACAGACCAGTGAAAAGATAATTGTTTTTACAGGTAGGAGCAAATACCAAGCCAGGCATTAGGAACATTGGTCCCCGTAGTCCCCAGGCCAGTGTCCATCATGTGCTTGGAGAGTAGAATAACGGCTGATAGCCCTTCTTAAAGAGGTCAATACAATTTCTTCTGTAACATCTTCATGGTCTTCTGGCTTGATGATAGGGAGGTTTATTTCAAGTGGATTCTCCTTTGCAAACTGTATTAAGAAAGTTCAAAAAAAAAAAAAAGAATCATATCACTATTTTCAGATAAAGGACATGATCAGAAAAGAGAGGAAGACAAGAGGGAAGAAAAACTTTAAAGAAAAAAAAAAAAAAGAGTTCCACAGTCCACCAGAACACACTTTGCTATCCAAACTGTGTGGTCCCTTGGTCATTCTTATCTGTTCAGAAGTAGTGGACAATCATTTGGCATTCCTAATTATGGAAGACATCTCAGCAGTTAGGGAGTTTAGCTACAAACCAAGCATATATCAGACTCAGAGCAAGCATTACAAAATTCTACCGTTTTAACAAGTCACGGTGTAGCAATGCGTATAATCATCCAAGCAACATTATCTAACACCAATCTCTCTAAGTCACAAAGATACCTCTGGTATAATTATTTCAACATTAGTCAGGTATCATGGCTGCCAGAAAACATAAATCTCAAATTCATTTCTATAGTTTAGAAACAACTTAACAATCGTAAGGACATGCTAGCATGCTTTCCTTGCAATGATTGCTACTACCCTACACCTATATTATGCAAGACAACCAAATCGAGCCACATAATTACAAGTGTCAGCATACATGAACACAATAATTTTCAAATTCCATAAATTATAACTAATTTGTTACATGTGTTCTCGAGTCATTCGCTGATGAATCCATAGATATTGAATAAGAATAACAGCATATCGGAGTCTCCAACTACTTCTGTCAACAATCAAAATCAGTACATATTTCTGCCTACGCCAGTAAAAGGAACATCAGAAAAGAGGAAAACAAAAGTAATAAATCAGGTGTTTGTTTATGTTAATATACCTGCAATCGCATGAGGAGATCCGCACTATGCTTCATCTCGAACCGATGCTCCCGAAATAGCTCACGGACCTTCTCGACCTCGGCGATCTCCTCAGCCGTCCCCACATTCGGATCGAATTCCCAGACCTGCCTACCCACATGGTTGTTCGTGGTCCTCAGCCATGGGCCGCCACCCTGCGCAATCTTCAGCCTCCACATTGCCGGATCAACAGAAGAACCGCAGCAATCCAACACTTAACACGAGCATACCAACAAATCCGGTGAGGGAAACCCAAAAAATACTCAATTTACTAGGGCAAAAAAGCTATATAAATCCATCGCGGTCCAAGAAGACAAGAATACAACGAAAAACCAAGAACATAGCGAGAAAACGATGGCTTTAATTAAATAACATCAGGAACGGCACCGAGTCCAGCTTTCTAACTCGAATTCGAGGCAAAAAAAAATCGAGTAGAAGAAATGCATGAAGACGATACCTTAGCTTGAAGATTGGGGGATTTCGATGAAAACAGTAGATGACTGATCGGAGGAGATGGCAGCAACAACCCCTCCTTATACACGACGGCCGCAAGGTGACAACGGAGCTCTCCTCGGTCCTCCCTCTGCTCTCCCGCACGCTCACGTGACACGGAGAGGACCGGTGTCTCGTGACGGGCCCGCCTCGTTGATTGGATACGGGTCGCATCTGCCTCGCGTATCCGCTATTGATTTTGATTTCGGACGGAAACGAACGTTAATTTTACGGGCATTTAAGAGGCGCGTTCAAACCTTAAATTTGTCTCTCCCCAAATGGAAAGCGCAATTTTGAAACGTGAAAATTTTGCGTCAGCAGTCAGCACCATGTGCGCCTCTGCCTCTCATTAATTCATTTTATAAACCAAACCAAATTATCTATTGAATAAAATAATCAAGCTCAGCGGATTCAGAAATCAACAATCCAGTCCAGCTGTTCCTTTCCATATAAATGGCCAGGGTTGGTGGCTTGGTGCAACCAAATTTTTTATGATAGGAGGCATGGGCCACCATTCCACTTTGGCTATGCGAAGACGCGAAAGCTTTGCCTGTCACATAATAAATAAATCTATTATATTAAAGAAAAATATCCATTATCAATATATAAATCGCTATAAAAAAATTAGTTTTTTAAAAATTAAATAAAAATAGTTTCTATTTATAAATTTATTATTGTAATTATTTGCAGAATAGTAATTTAGATTAGTCGCTTAATATTAAAAAAATATTACTTTATTATTAAATAATTTTTTTGTATAAAAAAAAAAGACTTTACCGATCGGTAGCTAAATCCGATCCTATTTTTCGTTAAAAAATGTTTAGATCTTAGCCTTTCCAATACCGAAGTTTTAACTATGCCTTAATAGTGTGAAGGAGCTTTAATCACTGGGCTACAGTCTGGGCGATATTTTTTAATATTATTTACTCATAATTTTATGTGCTTCCGCACTGTACCATCTCATGCACCTGTCCCGCTCCATTGGCATAAAATAATTTTTAATTCTAGCATGGCAGTGTTCAAATCCGGGAGATTCCCTTCCACAATGTCGGAAAGCACTCAAGCTGTTTTTGAATCGATGTCAAAATTTACTTTTTGACATCGGTTTTCGTTGCAAAAATATATATATATATATATATAACATTAAAAAATATTATTTAAAAACATCATTTTAAATAATATTTTTATTTGCCATATTTTTAAAAAAAAGTATCATTTTAACTTAAAGTAGCATTTTTCTCTTTAATATTATCACCATAAATACTTTTTTTTCACATTCTTTAGGTAAAATCGATATAAAAAGGACTCCTCCAACATTAATATGATTAAAATTTAAAAGTTTAAAAAGTTATTATTTTTTAAATTTTGATAATCTATAATTTAAATTTTAAATTTTATATGTTTTTTTGATGTATCATCTATTCAAAGAGTCATGAATAAAATATATGTCATAAAATAATTTAAATTCAAAAGTTTTTTAATTGATTTGATATTGTAGATTAAAAAATAGATAAAATTCACTTCTTAAAAATAAAATTGGTAGCATCCAAATAATGATATTAGGGTTTGGAGGAGATCTTGTTCGTCCCGGACTTCTATGAGGGACCTTGTGGATATCTATCGGCCTCTGCCCCAGCAAGTTATGGATTTGGCATGGATCTGGCACCTTCCCATTCACCCTAGAGTGTGTCTGTTCATATGGAAGCTAGCTTGGAGTATTCTTCCTACATGTTCCCTGCTCTCTAGGAGAGGTTTGAGCATTAGGCCTGTATGCCCGTTGTGTGGTACCGAGGAGGAGACAGTGGATCATGCTATCTTCTTATGTAGTAGAGCGAGACAGATCTGGCAGAGCTCAGGGGTGTGTCCTTGGGAGCATGATTCGGATTCCCAGTGTTTAATCTTCCTTCGTCTGATCAGGCAGGCTATGCGGAATGGAGTCTATCAGATGGTTCCGAGGTGGGCTTATATTGCGTACCAGATCTGGCTATCCCGGAACCAGCTTGTGTTCACTGATGAGGCAGCTTCCTCCCTCCGGGTCATCAGGTCTGCTATCTCCTTAGCCGCTGAGTATACTTTCCATCAGAGCTCTCTTGATTTTGCTAGCCCTGGCCACTGGGTCTCCCATGCTACTTCGGTAGTGCACTGGCGTACGGTTTTTATTTCTTAGGAGCCCCCACCTCTAGGGTTTGTCAAAATCAACTTTGATGGGAGTGTTCGGTAAATATGCGGGATCAGCTTTTGTGATCAGGGGGTCGAATGGCATGATGCTCACGGTTGGCGGATTTGGATTGCTTGACTCTACTGTTTCTCTTGCTGAACTGTATGCGGCGTGGGCCAGTATTTCTTATGCCTTTCAGAGCCTGGGTGTCCAAAGGCTTATTATTGAGGGTGATTCTTGCGACGGTTATCAGCTGGATCCATCAGGAGTCTATTGACTATTGTCGTCCATCCACTGATCAGTGATATCCAATCTCTTCTCCAGGGTATTGACAGCGCCCAGATTCGGCATATATATAGGGAAGCCAATTCAGCTGCGGATTGGATAGCTACTAGAGTGGCATATCACTCTGGCTTTTGGAGCTGGAAGCAGGGTGACCCTTGCCCTATTATTCTATCTCATATATTGTATTCCGATATATCATGTTTGACTCACCTAGATTGGTGTGATCATCCGACTGTACCAAAAATAAAATAAAATAAAATAAAACTCCTTGATAATGCTTTGATAAGCTTGCAGTAGCTTAGTTTTTGGTATTTATGGATATGCTGGAAAGAGCAAAAGAAGATGCATTTGTTTGGAAGGATTGAACAAATTGCCAAAAAAAAAAAGAATAATTACTATGCAGAAAAAAATTGTTATCCCATTAATAAATGTGCTCGATGACTAAGGCCGAGCTACTGAGAGAACTATTTGACTGAACTAAGGCCGAGCTGCAGAGCCGAACTATCTAACCGAACTTTAGAGCCGAACCATCTGGCCGAGCTATCTCAGAACCTCGGAAAGGCCGAGTTATATTCGAACCTCTGCAGGGCCGAGCTATCTTAATATCTCATCGGGATCAATCCTCATCCCTTCAACGTAAGCGTCATTTGCTGCTTTAAACCATGCCGGATATTTCGGAGGATGAACCACCATGTTCGCAAGAATCGCGGAAAGAGCCTTCCAAAATGGAAACGGAAGCCAAATACAGCACTTCGTCCATGATCAACGGGATTCCAAATTTTCGATAAAGCGCCCATCAGCTTCATCAACTGCCGATCCCCATAACTATTGGATTCCAGCCTTATTGGATGCCAACTCCCTAAAACATGCTCGAAAAATCGGGTAACGGCTCACCTCCTTGGCAGCGTACAAATACCAAGTCTCAAGACCCCCCAGTACGCTCTCAAAGGCAATCTAAGCCCAAAAAAATAACTCTAACAAAGGTCATTGCTCCTGAAAAATCACGCCAAGGAGAAAGATTCTTCTGCTGGAGCCTTCTTCTCTCATCTGTTTGCTCATAATCTCTACTGAGTTGGGCATCGGAGGGTCTTTCGCAGGACCACCCCCTATGATTCTTGCATGAGGACTGCCTTCCAGGTCCATCCGGATAGAAGAGCGCTACCCGGATCCCGATGTGCACTGCCCCCAAGCCGAACAACAAATTTTCGCAGCAACAGATTGGCGCTAGAGGAAGGGCCTCAAGTCCCTTTGAAAACTTGAAACTAAGGAGACAAGGTTCCATACAAGAATAATGATTCCTCAATGGCCAACCGTAAGAGAGCAGGCATAGATACTCTGATCAGGCCACCTCTCAAAGGCCTGATCCCATCAACAACATGGCGCCTTTGCAGCCATTACCAACCGAGATTGCTCCACCGCCAGCAGCCCCGGTCATACAAGACCAGTTTGCCATGCTGGTCCAACTAGTTCAATCCATGCTATAACTGGTGCAGAGGTTTTTTGGGGGTCTTATTTCCACTGCATGCTCTCAGCACTTTCTAGTGGACAATCACCCAAGTCCTACCAGTGGTCCCCCCACCCAACCCATTGAAAGCCACCAGCCTCCCGCAATAGCCCGGCCATAGAGAAGTTGAACCAACACCTTAAAGGGAAGAAGATAGGAGTCTTCCCATATCCCATCGGGCTCGTTCCTTACCTTCAATATTCTCTCATGATAATTCAATGGCGTAGCCGCGATCCCCTCGTCTCATCTCTCCTATTGCTTGGACTGCAACGACAATTACGAGCGCCAAACCTACGGGCGACTGATGCTATTCAAATGATTAGTAACGCCCCCAGGTATGGCCAAGCGAAGAGGAGGACCGATTTGAAAAGGTTCGGTGCAAGGGGCTCACCTCTTTAGATGAAGACCTTCAAGGGATACAGTATCCCCAGGATATAGAACTTGGATCATCTCGAGCAATGAAAACTTTATAGGAATACAGTATCTTAAAGACATGGAACTAGATTAAACCCCAAGTTATTACTAGTGAAGTATGCATAAATCAAGCCATTTTGCTCATTGTAATAAACTTCACTCTTTCGATTCAAATATTTCTTATTGAATAATAATTTTCCTTGAGTTATAGATGAAGGCATGTTTTGTCCAATCATTGACCTATGGGTCCATTTCTCTGTACCTCAGCATGGCCGAGCAAATTTTTTTCCATACCTCGGCAGGGTCGAGCAATATTCTTCATACCTTAGTAGGGTCAAGTAAAAATTTTTCTCCAAACCTCGGTACGGCCGAGCAACATTTCTCCAAACCTCGGCACGGTCGAGCAAATATTTCTCCGTACCTCAGCAGGGCCAAGCAACATTCTTCATACCTTAGCAGGGCTAAGTAAACATTTCTCCGAACCTCAGCATGGCCGAGCAAATTTTTCTCCATACCTCGTAGGACTGAGCAACATTCTCCATACCTTGGCAGAACCAAGTAAAAATTTTTCTCCGAACCTCGGCATGGCGAGCAAATTTTTCTCCGTACCTTGACATGGTCGAGCAACATTTCTTCGAACCTTGACACGACCAAGCAAATTTTTCTCCATACCTTGGCAGGGCGAGCATCATTCTCTGTACCTTGGCAGGGCCAAGTAAAAATTTCTCCATATCTTAGCAGGGCCAAGTAAAAATTTCTTCGAACTTCGACACGGCTGAGCAAATTTTTCTTCCTCTACATCGGTAGGGCCGAGCAACATTCTCCATGCCTTGGCAGGGCCAAGTAAAACCTTTGCAGAATCCAGGTTCATCTGCCACATGCCTTGACCTTCGATATGGGTACGTTTCGCCCGGCTAGACGCCCAGCTTAGCATTTATTGGGCCATCATGACATGCCTTATTAGTTCAAATCCCACTAATGAGATTGAGCAATCATGGACTCTACTCCCTATGCTTGAACCTACGTTTCGAACTAGGGAGTGGAAGGCATATGATGCGAAAAAAAAAAATTTATCACCGCATCAATAAATGTGCCCGATGACTAAGACTGAGCTACTAAGCCAAACTATTTGGCCGAACTAAAGCCGAGCTACAGAGCCGAACTATTGACCGAACTTCAGAGATGAACCATCTGACCGAGCTATCTCAGAATTTCGGAAAGGCTGAGCTATATCCGAACCTCGGTGGTCGAGCTATCTTAGTACCTCGTCATGATCGATCCTTATCCCTTCAACGTAAGCGTCATTTGCTGCTTCAAACCACGCTGGATATCTTGGAGGATGAACCACCTTGATCACAAGAATCATGAAAAAGTGCCTTCCAAAACGAGAACGGAAGCCAAATACAGCACTTCATCCATGATCAACGGGATTCTAAATTTTCGATAAAGCGCCCATCATCTTCATCAACTGCCGATCCCCGTAACTGTTAGGATTTCGGCCTTATCGGATGCCAACTCCCTAAAACATGTTCGAAAAATTAGGTAATGGCTCACCTCCTTGGCAGCGTACAAATACCAAGTCCCAGGATCCCCTGGGTATACTCTCGAAGGCAATCTAAGCCCAAAAAAATAACTCTAGCAAAGATCATTGCTCTTAAAAAATCACACCAAGGAGGAAAATCCTTCTGCTGGAGCCTTCTTCTCTTATTTATTTGCTCATAATCTTCACTGATTTGGGCATCGGAGGGTCGGTCTTCCACATGAACCACCCTCTATAATTCTTGTGTAAGGACTGCCTTGCAGGTCCATCCGAACGAAAAATCGTTATCTAAATCCCGACGTGCACCACCCTCAAGCTGGAGAACGAATTTTTACAGCAACAATTACCTTTTTCAGCTTTAAATATGGGTTTCACACATTGTAACAAAACGGCAAATCTTTTTTACTATATTATATATATTAGTGGTTGAAAATGTTCGTTGATGCAAAGAACACCTTATTTGATTTGTTAATCTCTCTTTATCATGTAAATAATTATATCTAATGTATTTTGTAAGTACTATGATGATCTATCATCGTTCCATATTATTTATTATTACAATATTTTAAATTAAATTATAATTATTTTAAATATATTATGATAAAAATATTATATTTTTATATTACAAATAAATTATAAAAGAACTATGATATTATAGTATAGTAATAATTATATACTATTATGATATTATATAATATCATATTATGTTACTATAATATAATAATATTATAAAAATAATACCAACATTTCTTTGTATGAATAAAGTTGGTCCCTAAATCCTAAGCCAACATTACCACTTTAAAAATGATTTAGGATATCCAACCTTATGGAAGGATATAGAAACATGGGATTGGGTGATGGTTTTAAAAGTATGTATGATTTAAAAGCATGATCACAAAAGATCATTGAAGTATAACCAAGTATGATAATTCAATACCTTAAATCACAACTATATAGGATCAGTAAAGTAGTAAGGTATAATAAGATGTAGTTATCTAGCATCTTCACCTAGAGATCCTAGATGGATGACCATACAAACACCCCTAAAGAGCTTCCACTATATAAGCAAAGATTATGAGATTATCACATTTAAATACAACTCAATGATCCTATGCGATAATAATACCAAATCATCTCATCTCTAAAGACATAGAATCACCCAATAATCCTCATCTTATCCTTAAGAATGGATACTTAAAATCAAACTCAAGTAATAATCATAAGATAAAATTTAGGGACCGAAATGAATTTAGATTCCACAATACCCTTTGTTCATTAAAAATAGATGTCCAATAAAAAGAACTTCATGGTATAATAAATAATATTATAATAATACTATGATATAGTATAATATTATAATATATTTTAAATATTTTAATATGGTATCATTATATCATAAATAATATAATAAAAATGTGATATAGTATATATATTAATAAATAGTTCAATAATATTATAATATATTATTATATTTATTGCTACATTACAAATAAATAATAGTATTAATTATAATGAAATAATATTAAAAATTCTCTCACCATGCATCATATAATAATAATAATATAATATGTCATAATATTGTTATTTTTATTTTTATACTATGGTGCAAATTATTGCAAATTTATAATTTTTATGTTATAATAAATAATATCATAATTTGGTCTAGATGTTATAGCAACTAATATGAAATAATGATGAAACATCATGATAGCTACAAAATATATCAAGGATGTAATGGTAGATTCCCATTGCAATGCCAAGTACATTAATCATAGATGCACAATAATTTGATTGCTAAGATATAGCATATCAGATGCTATAATCTTAAATCATTATAGATTTAATTACCTTAGGTTATGATGATCTATTTGGGTTGCCAAATACCCTCGTAGGTTAAGAAAAAAATATTTTTTAAAGAAAAACAAACTATGGAGAAGTATAAAGAAAGCATTATATTATTTTTTTTTCTAAAAGATAGAATTACACAGACACTTCGGATGCTAAGCTCATCCCTAACAAAGATTCATCAAAAAGTAAAAATATCTTTTGAAGGTCAATTTTTTCTCTACTTTTTTTTTATTTCAATATCACTTTTGCCTTCGTTTGGAAACTTTCTCACTACCTTGTGCATGTACTTGATAAATAG
This sequence comes from Calamus simplicifolius, assembly GCA_900491605.1. NCBI lineage: Eukaryota > Viridiplantae > Streptophyta > Magnoliopsida > Arecales > Arecaceae > Calamus > Calamus simplicifolius. Next base: position 408,974 of record UESW01004781.1, read on the forward strand.
AATTGTGCAAGATGACTCACTTGATGTAATTATTAAAATGAAACAAGAGATGGACCCAAACAAGAATCCTAAGTCATTAAGTCAATTTTTTGGCTACTGATCAACTAGTCAGACTAAATTATAATTAAAAATACATAATATTAAAATATATTTAAAAATATAGCATTAGAAGGTATGTATAATTAGATATATTTTTAATCTTAAATAAATATAAAAAATGGATAAGTTTTAATAGTGATTTATATCTCATAACTATAGGTATTTCTTACATCGGTTCTGAGTCCTAAAAAATATTTTTTTATTAAACAAAAGGAAAAACTTATATTAGAGTATCATACACGCTAAAAGCTATTTTCATATAATTGTAAATATTCATACAAATTAATGCATGGATTTTTTTCTCTTTCATGATTATTTATAATATAGGATATATGCCATACATGCTATAAAGTCTGAAAAAAAAAGTTTTACAAATATATACTCCAAAGTGTTATCCTAATGGGCAAAGTGTCTTTTAGATGGAGGATTTGATATGTGTAAGCACTCAAAAAGTGTTTACAATTGAAGAAAAGCTTGGGCATGAGAATGTTAGTGGCCATTCTATAGGCGCCACGGGTATCACTTGCTTCTCCTTCGCCAATGATTGTGCATTAGATCTCTTGTTAGCATAAAAGAAGAAGGAATAGCAACAAAATTTTTCTCTATCATTTCCTGCTAATTGTTTGATTCACCAACCATGACTATATACTTCATCAAACAACCTCCTCTTTTGGTGTGGCACTAAGGGCATCACTCATGTCATCATCTCATGACTTCAAGAAGTTATTTCTCCTCCTTTCTTATCTTCGTCTAGTAGCAACACCAATTTATGTTGCTACTTGCCCTTTGATTCAATTATGCAACATTCACTCTCCTTTCTCTTTGCAGGCATTCACTATGGGGAAGAACCATAAGTATGACAGCCAACTATTGCCTTAAGTGCATATTTTCTCTCTCCATACCATCTGCACTAACCTTTTCCTAGTCTCTTTCTCCATAAAGATTAACCATTGCCATCATAATTGATCTCATTTCTTATTGGAGCTCCTTGAATTTTTTGCCATGGGAATTGATAGCAGAATTAAAAATACCAAGTAAGATTTTTGCATCTACCATCGCAAATCTATGTATTAGAACTACATGCATTAGACATGGAATAATCTTGCAATCAAATGCATTATATTAGTCAAATAAAATGAGTGCATCAAGTTAGGGTGCGTTATTGAAGTAAATTGTGTGCATCATCTCTCTCATATTGATGTATTAAAACGAGGTGCAAAAAAATGCAATACTAATTTGTGCATGCACCATGCAAAAATGTTCATCATGGAACATTCATTCTTCTTTGTAGCATTTTCTTCAATGTATAGTGGATGTGGTCCTGCTTGAAGATGAGGGAATGTGCATTTGGAACAAGTGCTTCCTAGAGTTGGGTTATTTATATACCATATCTGTAGAAAATATGCATTGAGGCCATAAATAATATGCAGTAGTCTACTAAAAGATATATATTTGTTATTGTATAAAGTAGAATTCCAAGGACTCTGTAACTAAAAGATAAGGACTATTTGATGTAGCCACACTTTGAAAGGATCGGATTGATGGATTAGGTCAGTGCTAACACAATCGATCACATGTAGCGAAGAAATAAATTTTAAAACTTTTAAAATTTGGTAAATAAGTTTTAAATCATATTTAAAACTTATTTACTTAGTAATGGTATAATCAAAGATAATATCTAATGCAATAAAAAATTTAAACATATATTTTTATCTTATCAAGTTGAAATTTGAAACTATAATTCATCCTATTGGATTATCAGGTCCCGAACTAGAGCCGTTCACACATCCGAACTCTATGGATATCCATGCGAGGATAAAAACTTTTCAAAATGGATGGATCATCAGGTGCTAGCGCCTTGCAGATCCTTTTGGTGAAGATGGTATAGCAAACTCTTTGTTGAATTGGCCTGTAAGAAGGTTAGAGCACCTGTCTACTTTATCTTCTTGTGCTTGATGTCCTTAAAAGAAACTTCGCTCTTATTTCTACCCTTTCCATCAACTATATCTATTTAGGGTGAAAAAATAGAAGAAATGTAGACTTTCCAAAGCGAAGTGGATTGGGTAGATGAATGGGCTATGGATTGTGGAACAAGGAAAATCAAGAAAGGTGTAAAGAAACCAATGAGATGCAATCTTTCCTCTCGAAATCTCACCTAAAAACTTCGATGTTACCCCTCCTTTTTTTTTCTTTTTCTTCTTCTTATCTTAACCAGCCAAGACCCCTCCCTATTTATAGATGGAGGGAGGGGCAACCAAGCGATCATGGCAAATGAAGGGACAAACCAACTGAGAGGCTGTGCATAGAGTTGGGCACTAGGCCATGCCTGGCACGGCACGATCCAGGCCCAATGGGTCGCTCACTTGGGCATGTCGTGCCTAGCATGGCCCAGTAACAAATGGGCCGTGCCGAGCATGCCACGCCCAAAAAATTTCAGACCCGGCATGGCCAAATGGGCCACGGGTTGTACCAAGCACGACCCAACAGGGGTTATAAGGTGGAAAGGTAAAGTCAAGAGTTAAAAAAAAAGGGAATTTCTATTTGCACCATCCAAAGTACTCAGTACACCCCTCCACATTTAACAAAAAAAAATTCTAAACTACCTTCCCTTTTTTTCTCTCCACACCCCTGTCCTCCTTCCCTAAACATCTTCTCTCCAGTATCACCCCCTTCCCCCTCCTCGACACCGATCCCTCCCTTCTATCTCCTCCTTCTTTCCCAGAACTCTCCCCCACTTTTCGGCACCTGCTCTCTTCCGGGACCCTCCTCAGCTTTTCGGCATCGGCCCTCTTCGGCCTCCAGCGCTCCCCTCCCTTCCGGCACCATTCGGCCAAACAGGATAGAACGAAGGGCCTCTGTTCGGTCATGTTTGGCCGAACGGTGCCAAAAGCGAGGTGGCGTTGGGGGCCGAAGAAGGTCGATGCCGGAGAGCCGGAGGTACCAGGAGAGAGCAGGTGCTGGAGAGTGGGGGAAGAGCGCTAGGGAAGGGGGAAGAGATGGCAGGGAGGGGGGTGGTGCCAGGAAGGGGGAAGGGGCGGTGCCGGAAAGAAGATGGGTCCGAGGGGCATTGCTAGGAGGGGAGGAGATGAGGGTGGCGCTGAAAGGAGGGGACAAGATGGAAGCTAAGGTGCGAAGAAAAAGTAGAAGGATAGTTTAAAATATTTTTTTTAAATGAGCGGGTGTGGAGAGCAATTTGGGTGCAAATAAAAATTCCCCAAAAGAGTAGGTAACGACAAAAGAGATAGAGAGGAGAGAGAAAGGACTAAAGGACAGATGATGCATGGCAAGGATGGTGGCGAAGAAGGGCCGACCGCGGAAGAAGCGGAAGGGCCGGCCCCCTCGCCCCGATCCCCCAATTCCTGTCGTCCTCCGCCATCCTCGTCCCCCTCCCTCGCCAACTCCCAAGCACCCCAACCGCACCCTCCGCCCTCGCTGGCGGAGCTGCCCCCTCCATGACTTCACCGACGAGGACTTCGACGGCGAAGAAGGGAGGGGGAGGAGGAAGCTCAAGCTCATCCACAAGCTCCCCAGCATTATTCCTTCCGAAAGGGACGGGCGGTGTTCCGACTCTCCAGCCCTCCCTTTTAGGTATCGGGGGATTCCATCTTTCGACCACGTGTCATCATCCTTGTCCTCTGCTTCGTCCTCCTCATACATGGATGCCGATGAGGAGCCAGACGAGGAGGAGGAGGAGACCATCAAGCCCCCTAAGAAGAGGAGGATCGAAGGCTATGATGATGGTGTAGGCTTGGATGGAACCAGTGAGCAGGAGGTACACTATTCTCCCCACTGTATCGTTGTTCACGTTATGCTCTCTCTCTCTCTCTCCCTCCCCTCATCTCTGGTCCTCCGCTAACCTTATGGGGGAGTCAACAATTGCCGTCTTGCTCCCTAACCAAGCAACAAAGGCTTTTTCTCTTTTTCCTCTTCGGAAATTTGTGTTATATAGTATTTATTGTTAAGATTTTGAATATTGTTTGCGTTCTCTTGTATTCTTGCTCTCTATGTTTTTCTCAAAAAGGAAGGATGAGTGTGCTTCGAAGAATAAATTTTTGTATTCTTGCTCTCTTGTATTCCATGTGGGCCATGCCGTACCGGCCCAGCATGCCGGCACGAGCTCATCACGGGCCGTTCCGTGCTGAGCCGATGAGCCAATTTTTTTAAGCCTGGTACAGCATGATTAAATAGACCGTGTTAAGCTATGCAAGCCCATAGATGGCACGGTCCAATACCTAACTCTAGCTGTGCGTCCTTTCAAATGCTATATTCTTTTAAGTAGTGTTTGATATGGGGGATAAGGAAGGATATCCCCTGGATATCCCTTCTTATTTCCAAATGCTATAGCTAGAAGGGATAGGTCTGAAAAAATTTAACTAGAGGGGATAACCCATGGTTAACCATGGTTAACCATGGGTTATTCCTTGAACTTATTCCCTAGGAAACCCAGGAACAACTAATGTTATCCCTTGATGGCAAACTTGTAATTTTAAAAAATTGCTTATTCCCTCAGCTATCCCATGGATAAATGCTATCCCGTACATTTATCCAGGAATAGCTTTTAGGCTATCAAACACTACCTTAAAGAACGTGGAACCAGCTGGCGAATATTAAAACAGAGCACTAATCTCATTAAACAATAGTTAACCTTTTTTTTTTTTGTGGTTACAAATGGGCGATCATATAATTCTAGAATGAGTCAGCCCTGATACATCAGAAGTTAAGATCTGCTGTAGAATAATAGGACATGGGTCGCCTGGCTTCCAATTCCATGGACCCGCATGTTGAGCAGCAAAGGTCGCCACCCAATCCGCCGCCGAGTTGGCCTCACGATAAGTGTGGCGGATCTGGGCAGAATCAAGCTCTCGCAACATAGACCAACAGTCCCTCAGAATTGGATTTGAGGAACCATCTATATAGCTCTCCTCTAATAACCAAGAAATAACAGTCATAGAATCCCCCTTAATCATGATCTTAGGAGCATGGAGGATCCTAACAGCAAACGAGAGCCCTGCCCAAGCAGCACCAAGCTCCGACAAAGGAACAGTTGAGTCCAGGGATCCAAAGCCTCCCGCTGCCAATAGATCACCCATCGGACCCCGAATGATGAAAGCACATCCAGCAGCTCTGTCCCGGATACTCCCATCAAAGTTAATTTTGACATACCCTGGAGGGGGGGCTCCCAAGAGACAAAAACCGTACGACGATTCGCTGTCGGAACAGCAGGGGAGCCCCAGAGGCCAGAGGAGTCAAAATTAACATCATGAAAGGCACGGGCACATTCCGAAGTTAATAATCTAATCTGCCTCACAATCCTATGAAAGGAAAACCTATCGTCGGAGAATATGATCTGATTCCTCGACAGCCATATATAATAAGTAGTAACAGACCAAAGACCACGCTTGCTCATAGGACCGCTCCGGATATCCTGAAGGAAAAAAGAACGTGAGAAATCCATTACCTCCATATCCCTAGGATAGCCCATAAGAGTCCAGATTCTTTTCGCTCTGGAGCAACAAAATATAGCATGGTCCATAGATTCATCCACCTGCCTACACAGAGGACAGCTCGACTGAATAGGCAGACCCCTCCGAGAAAGAAGGAGGCAAGTAGGAAGACAGTCCCAAAGAATCTTCCAGATGAATAACTGAACCCTGGGGAGAACAGAAGCTTCCAAATCCAAGCTGCATCCTCCGTGTGCTGAGCCTGCGGCCTGTATATGTCCATAAGATCCCTAATGGGAGCCTTGGGGAGACAAGATCGCTGCCAAATCCTGGAGTCAACAGAGGAATCAGGTAAAAGAGGCATCGAGAGAATCCGATGAGAAAGCTCCTCCCCAAAAAACCGGGTCACCGAGGGTGTGTGCCATGAGCGGGGATTTAAGGAGATAAGATCCTGAACCCTAAGATTAGGGGGAATATCCATGTTGATAAAGGAGGGCCACTGCATAAGGGGGAGCTCAGAAATTCAGGTATCATTGACAGCATCAATAGACCAGCCATCACCAATTATCCAAGAGGTATTGTGCATAATGAGCTGACTATGTCTACAAATCTCCTTCCAATAGGAAGAGGAACCACGGGACGGTATAATAATCGAACCAGAAACCCAGTCACCGTATCTCGCATGCATCACAGAACTCCATAAACTATGAGGCTCCAAAAAGAAACGCGAGGCTTGTTTGGCAAGAAGAGCTTCTCTTCTAACAATCAAGGACTGAATCCCCAGACCATCTTCATTAATAGGCATGCAGATCCTGTCCCAAGCAACTAGATGAATACCATGTCTCTCCTGCGTAGAAGCCCAAAGAAAATCTCTGAAACATCTCTCAATCCTCCTCAGGCAAGTGATCGGCAGAACGACATTCGAAAGGAGATACACAGGAAGAGAAGAGAGGACAGAACGAATGATAGTGATCCTAGCCATCATAGGACTAGTCATCTGTCACCCCTGAATACACCGGCGGACCCGTCGCTCGATTTCTGCAAAGTCAGAACAGCGAGCCCGTCTGCTAGTAATGGGGATCCCCAAATACTTGAAGTGATCCGACCGAGTAGTGATACCTGATAACTCCATAATGGCCTTCCTAGTAGATCTAGGGGTCTTGGGGCTGAAGCAGATAGAAGACTTAAGAAAATTTACCCTCTGGCCGACGCCTGACAGTAACGCTGCAGAATGGAATGAAAAGAAGCAGCATTGTCAATAGAAGCCTGCCCCAGAAGAATACAGTCATCAGCAAAAAGAAGATGAGAAATCAGAGGACCCTCTCTCCCAGCCATGAATGGAACAATCCGGTTCTCCTGCTGAGCAAGATGAAGGGCACGAGAAAGATCGTCTGCGGCAAGAATAAATAACAAGGGGGATAAAGGACATCCCTGCCTCAAACCCACGGAAGAGTAGAAAAATTCAGTAGGGCTCCCATTGATGAGCAAAGAAAAGGAAGGCCTCAGAATACATGCCATAATCCATTCAATAAAAAGATCATCAAAACCAAACTCCTGGAGGGTGCACTTCAGGAAGGCCCAGCTCATTCTGTCATAAGCTCTCTCCATATCCAACTTCACCGTCATGAGACTTCTTCTCACAGGGGCTCTTTGAAGATCATGCATGAACTCCTGAGCAATGAGGACGTTATCCGATATAGAATGCCCTTTAATAAAAGCCCCCTGCTCTATAGAAATAAGACGAGGGATCACAAGCCGAAGACGGCCAACCAAGAGGCGAGCACAAACTTTATACAAAGTAGTGCACAGGCTAATAGGTCTGAAGTGCTGCGGAAGAGAGGCGTCGAACTGCTTGGGAACCAACGTAACAAGAGTCCGGTTCCATTCCAAGGGAATTTGCTTTAGTTGGAAGACAATTTGAATGGCCTGAATAACCTCTTGTCCAATGATGTCCCAATAGTGGCGATAAAATAGAGGAGGAAAGCCATCAAGCCCTGGAGCCTTGTCCGGACCGAGCTCCCAAAGGGTCTCCCGAATCTCTTCAGCAGTGACAGGTCTGCATAGCTTTTCATTATCCTGTGTGGAAACCCTTCTGGAATCAGGAACCCTGACCACCGGATCCCCATCAGCAGAGGAATCAGCCCATCTGGATTGAAAGAACTAGAGAAGCATATTCCGAATAGAATGGCAATCCTCCTGACCATGCCCCTCTGTGTCAACTAGTCTCCGAATCCTGTTCACGGCCCGGCGCTTTAAGGTAGCCTGATGAAAGAATCTGGTATTACGATCCCCCTTACAGATCCATTGCGCCCTAGACCTCTGTTTCCAGTACATCTCCTGTTGGCGAAGCAGAGAATGGTGACGAGCAAGCAGTTCTCGCAGAGAGAAAAGGTCCGAATCCAAAAGAGATCCATCCAAATCCTCCTTACCCTGAAGAACAGTAATATCAGCTTCCACCAGATCAATCTGTCTATCCAAGTTCCCCACTTCAAGCCTATTCCATTTGGAAAGACGTCGTCTGGCCAGCATAAGACGACGAGAGAGACGGTAAATAGCATTGCCCCTGATCGGAAGATGCCAAATTTGATTAATAATGGACCGAGCCCCCAAATGGACTGTCCAGAAATGCTCAAATCTAAACTGTCTAGGCTGGTGCACATCAGCCTCAGTAGAGATCAAAATAGGGCAGTGATCCGAAGCAATCCTGGGCAAGTGGGAAACAGAAACCGCAGGATGCATATGAAGCCATTGGGCCGTAGCCAAAGCTCTATCGAGTCTCTCCCAAACACGAGCTGAGCCTTGACGGTTATTACACCAAGTAAACTGGGTTCCAGAATACCCCAAATCCATAAGATTAGAAGACCGAATAAAGGAATTGAATTCATTAATATCAGTAGAGGCCGAAACCCGTCTGCCCCCACGTTTTTCCTTAGCCTCAGTGATACAGTTAAAATCTCCGCAACAATGGCAGGGAGACCTTGATCAAGGAGGGAAAGAAGCTCAACCCAAAGGATTCGTCTCTCTCTATAATCCGTACTGGCATAAACCGCCGAAAGCAGCCAGGGGTCAGAGGACCCCATAGAGATAAGAAGACCAATCTGCTGGTTGCACTGATGAAAAGCCTCAACCAAAACAGCAGAATCACGCCATATGGCCAATATACCCCCGACATCCCTTCAGCCTCCACCGCATACGAAGACCAAGATCGGGAAATCTGTCTCCGAAGCCGGGCCAGAGAATCCCCCGACAATCTGGTTTCCAACAACACACATATATCAAACTTATATAATTGCATCAATCTATTAAAAGAGGATCGAAAGGAAGGCTTTCGAGCTCCTCGAGTATTCCATATAAGAATCTTCATTAATTATTGGAGGAAACTGGGACCCCTCCCTGGTCCTCCATTATAATCATATCAGGAAGGCACTGACTGGCAAGGGAGCCCCCATCAGTCATCATTAGAGAGTCAGTCTTCGGTCCATCCGCAACAACATCTAGATTAACCGAGTGCCGACTCATAGATTCTTCACCTGAGACCACCACAGACAACCCTACATTCATCTCAGCGCTGGGCTGACTCACCTCCTGATCAACTCCAGAAGAGCACTGCGATAATGACGGGTTGATAGGAAAATAACGAGCAGCCTCAATATTCTTTGGCAAAGCAACTTTACCTTTGCCCTTCCTTTTAACAGTTTTGGGGTTAGTTCTCGGAACAGGACTCTCAACAGGTCTAGCCCTTTTCAAGGGGCCAGGAAAAGCGTCCCCGCTGCCTAGATCACTGCCACAAACCACACCCAAACCAGAAGAAGAGAAAGGATTGGTAATTGGCAGAAATGATTCGGATCCAATTTCAGCTTTACTGAACTTACTGAACTTATTTCCTTCCTTCAGCTTAATCTTCTCAATTGCTACAGTACCGGCACGGGAGGAAACCGGCACTGTGACGAACGCTGGAGAAGCCTCCGTCCCACTCTTCTGCATCTCACCTCCAGATTCAACGGGGACTGCATCCGAGACAACCACCGTCTTTGTCGATGGTGGCACTTTCCGGCGGGCGACCTTGACCGGCGTCCTCCACTCATCAACGCCAGAAGCCGCAGGCCGCTGCTTATCCTTAACCATCTGAGGCACTGGATCACAGCCGGGAGCACCAGGAGCAGACATCGATGTAGGCTTCTTCCTCATCTCCCTCGACGAACCAGGGACATCCCGACGTTGACGAACAACAGTCAGCCAGGATCCGAAAACAGGGGACGAGGATTTGTGGGTTGCACTTGCGCGCACCAAACGTGTGCTCCTATCCATCAACTGACGAAGGTGGTTCAAGGTTCGAGCCACCACAAGCACAAATAAATAATGCACCCATATAAAAAATACCAAAAAATCCACCCAAGAGAGAAGAGAGTCCCAATCTGCTAGAACTCTTCATTTATGGTCAAATTCTAATCCAATTTAAACTGAATTTGAGTCCAAGTTGAATCTCATCACATGAGACTCATACTCAAAGTCCAATTGAGTCTTAGACAACTCAAAACAATCCTAAATGTATCTAGTCAAATCTAATTTGGCACACAAAAGAGATAGAAAATAATTTGATCTCATCAAATTGGGTAAGTAGTGATACTATCATGCCTAGTTACTAACAATTAGCAATCCATCTCCAAGGAACTTGATACAAAACACTAATCGAAATAATGTAAGAATTAAAGTGAGGAGTTCAACCCCTTTTTTATGTGACCCCATAGGTTTTAACCTATATGGTAGTGAGAATAATCCCTAATCAGTATTAGGATTATATCGAAACTCCTTTCGGTAGATCAAAACTATTTCGACTCAACTCAAACTTTGAATAGTCATTCTACTGACTTCTCGTATGGCCATGCTCAGTACTGTTGTCAAATGTCTATGAGCATTTTTGCCTTAGTATCTTATACCTCATACAAGAGACTCGTATTAAGGCGATCCATGCTTCAATCTAATCGGATCATTCACCATCCTCATGATTGATTAATTGATTGGGAGCTTTTTAGGAGTTAATCTATTATGACATGTGTCTCAAATTTGTAACTTTTGAAAATACATGTCATTGTCCATCAATCCCAAGAACGTTACATGACACATCAACATGTATAAAAAATGCCTAATTTTATTAATTTGAACATGATCATGTACAATAAAAGTTTTGGAATAAAATATATTGTATATACGAATAATTAGCTTTACAGAGCACTCATCTAATAGCCACAACTTCTTAGACTTCACAACCTACAAGACTACTAAATACAATTTCAAACTACTAGACATTAATGACTACTTGACTTCAGCAATTAACTTCAGTAACGAGGTTTTCCAATGGATCCAACTACCAGTTCAAATTTATACGCTTTTAAATATAGGTTCAAAACTAGAATTTCATAAGCTGCAACCTTTTCTACTAAATTCTTCTCACTTGGCCCTTCTTGATCGCCATCATTTTCCCCATGTTGTGAGAGTCACCCTCAATCTACCTTGTCATCATTGTAAAAGTATGGGCTTAAATTGGCAACATTAAACACATTTGATGTGTTTAGTCCAATTAACAGCTCTACCTTATATGCATTATCATTGACTTTCTTGAGAATCTTGCGTGGGCCAATTTTTCATGGATGACTTATTGAATATGCCTTCTTGATCTTTTCCCTTCTAAGTTCTCCTTTATTAAAAACTAGCTTCCTTCTCTTTAAATTTGCGGTTCTTTTTTATCCTTCATCGCTCTTCTTGACTTGCCTTCAGACTTGCTCATGTATTTTCCTTGTATTGGAAGTTCAGCAACATCTTCAGCTAATTTACTTGAATTTGGAATAGGAATCAAGTCGAAAATATTATTGGGGCTAGTTTCATAGACTACCTCGAATGGAGACACACCAGTAGTACAATTCGTGGACCTATTATAGGTAAATTCTACATGAGAAAGTGCTAAATCCCACTCTTTAGGCCTATCTTTCACTGGGCAATAAAGAATATTACCCAAGCTTTGATTAACAACTTCAATTTACCTATTTGTTTGAGGATGATAGGTATTACTAAAGTATAACTTAGTTCCTAACTCTTCCATAAGGGGCATAACTTAGTTCCTAACTCTTCCATAAGGTTCTTCGAAAGTGGCTGATAAATTTGCTATTCCTATTTGAAGCTATGCTTTTTGGTACACTATGTAGCTTGACTATCTCATGAAAGTACAATCTAGCTGCAGTAGATGCATCATAGGTCTGAAGGGTATAAAATGAGCTATTTTAGAAAATCTATCAATAACAATGATTACAGAATCATGTCTTCTCTGTGTGCACGGCAATCCAAACATGAAATCCACACTAACATCTTCCAGGGAGCTTTAAGAACTAGCAAAAATATATAAAACCTAGCAATTTGTTATGTCCTTTAGCTGATTACATTGTCTGATGAAATTTTTCATATCTTTATGCATTCTTTGCCAATGGTAATGCTTAATCAACAAGCCAATTGTTTTGTCTCAGCCTTTATAACCTGCTAGAGCCCTTGCATGAGTTTCAGATATAAGCATCTTTCTCAAAAATGAGTTAAAAATGCACAACCTGCTGCCATGAAAGAGGTAATTGTCATATAGCTCATATTCTTTATGATATCGTCGCTTCTTTAAATCTGTCCGAACCTATCCAAAATTCTTATCACCTTCATATTGATCTAGTGGAATATTAAAATTAATTACTTTAACTCTCTAGAAGTGATATGGGATGTACCATGCAAGAGATTAACATAGAGCAATGATTTATATTTTAAGGTGCTTTACTTTTCAAAACGAGTAAGAATAAACTAAGGATGAATATGCGAAGAGTAAAGTAACTACCCGTAGAACACGATTCACTGAGTAATAAAGAAAACAAGATCTTAGGATTGAGAACCTACTACTTAGAACATGCTCTTTCTTCAATAAAACAGAACTTATGAGAAGGAATAGGTCTAATTAATAGGCAATGATGATCTTTGTCCTAAAAGATTGGATCACACAACTCTCGGGATGAGCGCCTAAAAGACGAAACTATGCTACTACAGATGTTTCGACTTTTCTTTAGATGGTTCTGGAGGCAAAGAGGACTTTATGAAGAGTGGATCATCCTCTTTCTACCCTTGGAGCATAGCACGCATTCGACCAGCCCCAAGTCGTGTGGAGATGCGGAAGCGAGATGATATTCCTGCTGAAATTCTGCAGCAGAATTTTGGATCTTGATCTTGGTAATCTTCCGGATTGATTAGCAACTAGGATTTTCTTTGGTTTCTTGTGCCCCAAGATTGTAAGAGAGGGCCATGGCCTCTCTTCTTCCTCACGTGAACCTTCAAATCTGATCTAGAAAATCAAGAGACGCTGCCTAAGGAGAAGGTGCTGCTAGAGTTTCTTCCTTCTCCTTCCTTGAGAGAAGCGGTTCCAAGAAGATGGCTAGGGCAGAGATGGCAGCAATAAAACCCTAGAAACCTAGGGCATCTATATGTGAGAAAAAGAGAAGATGTGGATAAGAGAGAAAAGGAGAGGGATAGCTTATTTTTGGGAGAAAAGAGTTTTTTTTTCATTCATCTATAATCGTCATCGTTAATGACTATATCAAACCCGTCCCCATGACGGCCATCCAAAATAAAATCAGCACCACATATGAACCGGTGCCTTATTATATAGATAATAAACCCTAAAAAACTCTCTTGGACCAGCCCAAACCCAGCCCAATGATAGACTAGCCCTCTCAAGATCCAACAACCTGGGCCTTAACCCTGTGGAGCCTACAAACCTCCACCCTAGGATTTAAGCTTTGGAGTACCACACCAGGCCTACAATCTCACCTTGGTGCTTCAAATTGCTAAAAAATCTGCACATTCCCTCAGACCCATCAGTGTCACACATGAGAGAAAGCTATCCCGTGGAAGAGTCTTCGTAAGTGCATCTGCTGGTTCTTCTTTGTATGAACTTTTACCAGCTCCACTTCACCTTCTTCCACCAATTTCTGATCCTGTGATACCTCACATCTATATGCTTTGTGCGTGCATGATAGATTGGGTTCTGAGCCAACTGCATGGCACTCTGACTATCACTGTATTGTAATACTGTACCCTGCTTCACCCCATTTTCATGATGAGTCTCTTCAACCAAAGAGCCTCCTTGGCAGCCTCTGTAATCCCTATATACTCAGCTTTTGTTGTAGACAAAGCTGTAATAGGTTGAAGGATTGATCTCCAAGAAATTAATCCATCATACATGCTGAACACATACCCTGTGGTAGACCTTCTTGTATCCAGATCACCTGCAAAATTTGCATCCACAAACCCTTCCAATGGACCTAATGACTTACTTGGGATATTAGATTTCTCCTTAGGTCCTTGCTGCCCAAAAATTAGACCAAGTCCACGAGTTCCCTGAAGGTACCTCAAAATCCACTTGAGTGCCTTCCAGTGCTCCTTCCCTGGGTTCGCCATGAATCTGCTCACCTGGCTCACTGCATATGCTATGTCAGGCCTGCAACACACCATAGCATACATAATGCTGCCCACGGCACTGGCATATGGAACTCTCTCCATGTACTCTTTCTCTTCATCTGTCTGGGGGTTCTGTAACTTGAAAGAGACATGTGACTAGCCAAAGGTGTTCCAACTGGTTTGGCCTTATCCATCCCAAACCTCTCCAACACCTTCTGAATATATCCACCCAATGACAAGTGTAGAATTCCCTTGGTCCTATATCTGTAAATTTTCATCCCAAGTATCTTCCTAGCTGACCCCAAATCCTTCATCTCAAATTCTGTTGATAATGCATATTTCATCCATTCACTACTTCAACACTCCTGCTGGCAATGAGCATATCATCCACATACAGAAGGAGATACAGTGCATCATCCTCATCCACATCTTTCACATAGACACAAGTATCATGTTCACATCTAGAAAATCCAAGGCCCAAAATAAAAGTGTCAAACCTTTTGTACCACTGACGGGGTGACTGCTTCAAACCATAGAGCGATTTCTTTAGTAGACACACTTTTTCTTCCAATCCAGATTCCTTGAAACCCTCTGGTTGCTTCATGTATATCCTCTCCTCTAGACTCCCATGTAAGAAAGCCGTCTTCACGTCCATCTGCTGCAACTCCATACCATGTTATGCTACAAGAGATAACAACACACGAATTGAAGCATGACGTACCACTGGAGAGAATACCTCTGTGTAGTCCACTCCCTCTCTCTGTGAGAACCCCTTAGCAACAAGCCTTGCTTTGTATCTGACTCCACCTTGCTCTGAAGGTGCCTCCTTCTTTGTGAACACCCATTTTGAACCAATGGCCCGAGCATCTCTAGGTAGATCCACTAGCTGCCATGTCTTGTTCTTTTCTAGGGACTCCATCTCCTCCATCATGGCCTGCATCCATGAGTCTCTTTCTGAACTTTCCATGGCTTCTTGGAAGGTCTCTGGATCTTCATTTGCAGTGATTAGAGCATAGGAAATCATGTCATCAATGCGATACCGAGCAGGTTTGATGATGGTACGCTTTGCCTTGTGTAGTGCCACACCCCTTTGATCATCTCTCAAAGCTGAAGTGTGTGACTCCACCTGCACCTCCTTCTGGATTGATGGCTCTCCTGGCTGATCCTTTACATGTATTGGAACATTCATACCAAACTCCACCTCAAAAGAAGCACGTTTTGAAGTAGAAGTAGAAGGTACATCACCTGTCAGCCAATGCTGTCCACTGCTGTCCTGTTTAGCCTTTTCAGCTCCATCTGCAATCTCTGACCTCTTCAAGATGCTCTTCTCATCAAAAATAATGTCTCTACTGATGATACACTTCTGTGAATCTGAACTCCATAGCAAATAGCCTTTAACTCCCTGTGGATACCCGATGAAGATCAGCCTTTGTGATTTTGGGTCCAGCTTGCTCCTTTCAGTTGCCTCCACATGTGCATAGGCTGGGCAACCAAAAATCCTCAGGTGTCCAAGCTCCACCTTCTTCCCACTCCAGATCTCCTCTGGAATGCCTCCATCAAGTTTTCTATTAGGGGACATGTTAACAAGAAAACCAGAGAACATAATTGCATCACCCCAAAAGACCTTGGGCAGTGATGCCTGCAGCCTCAAACTCCTAGCCTTCTCTGTCAATGTACGATTCATCCTCTCTGCCACACCATTCTGCTGGGGAGTCATCCTCACTGTGTAATGGCGTTGGATCCCATTTTCCTCACAGTAGCTTCTGAATTCATTGCTTGTATACTCCCCTCCATTGTCAGATCTCAAACACTTCACTGGTTTTCCTGTCTCCTTTTCAACACCAACTCTCCAAGCTTTAAACCGGGCAAATACCTCTGATTTTTTCCTTATCAGATATACCCATACCTTCCTGGAGTAGTCATCAATGAAAGTTAAAAAATACTTAGCCCCACCTCTGGCTGACACAGGGGCCGGTCCCCATACATCTGAGTGAACTAGTTCCAGAATACCTTCACTCTGCTTGGAACTGCTGGCAAATCTCACCCTATGTTGTTTGCCATAAATACAGGGCTCACAGATGTCATTGTCCTTCTTAAGTGCTGGAATCAGACCTCTTTTGCTGAGTTCTATAAGCCCTTTATCACTCATGTGTCCCATTCGATAGTGCCACAGTTTATAGACCAACTGTTCCTCCTGTGCCGCTGCTAGCACCTCTGCACCATCTATGGCCACTGAGCCTTCCATCTGATAGAGATTATTTTCCAACCTTCTCCCTTTCATCACCACTAATGCACCCTTGGTTATCCTCAAACATCCACTCCCCGGCTGGCTTCCAAAAGCATACCCATGCTTCTCCAGGTAGCCCAAAGAAATTAGATTCTTCTTCAACTCCGGGACATGTTTGACATTGGTCAAAGTCCTTATAACCCCATCATACATCCTCACCCTTATGCTTCCAACTCCAGCAACCTTACAAGGATGATTATCACCAAGGCATACACTCCCTCCATCAGATTCTTCATAAGTTGCAAACCACTCCCTATGCGAAGTATAATGGTGAGAACAGGCTGAGTCAAGTGTCCAACAACTATCACACTTCTTGGTCCCATCTGAAACTACCAGTACATCATCTCACTGTCTTCAGATGAATTTGCACCACCATTGCTGGCTGAACCTCCCTTGGAAATGCCCTTCCCCTTCTCATTCTTCAGAAGTGGGCAATTTCTCTTCAGGTGACCAATCTGATGACACTTGTAACACTTCCATGCTTTCTGCTTGCCCCGAGACTTAGATCTGCCTTTGGACTTGCCTCTAACCTTTTCCCAGGGTCTTCCTTGCCTCTCATTCACAGCAAGTACCTCTGTGTTAGAGTTTCCCATGCGGATCTTTTCTCTTTGCTGGTTTGATCTTAGCACCCCCACAACCTCTTCATAATTCAGGGTCTCTTTCTCATACACCAAGGTTGCAATCAGACCATCATAGGAACTGGGTAGCGAACACAACAAGATGAGGGTCTTGTCTTCTTCATCAATCTTTACATCAAGGCTCATCACCTATGAGCACACTTGATTGAATTTCTAAATATGGGCCA
The DNA here is from genome assembly GCA_900491605.1 of Calamus simplicifolius. Lineage (NCBI taxonomy): Eukaryota > Viridiplantae > Streptophyta > Magnoliopsida > Arecales > Arecaceae > Calamus > Calamus simplicifolius. Next base: position 426,084 of record UESW01004781.1, read on the forward strand.
CAAGATCTCCTTCCTCAGGCATTCTCAAGCTGTACAACTATTTCTTCAACCATAACTTGTTTGTCATATTCTTTCCCATGTAAGTGTTCTCTAAAGTTTCCAAAGCCCCCTTGCCGTGGTCTGCGTGCAAATCTCCGGCAAGACTTGATCAACCAAGCACATCCTGATTGTGCTAAATGCAATCTCCTCTAACTCCTCACAATCCTCACAACTTACGTTATGATCTTTGTTTTACCAAGACCTTATAAATTCTTTGCTGTACCAATAAATCTTTCACCCTTTGCTGCCATAGGGTGAAGTTTCCTTGCCATCATACTTTTAAAATCTAATTTAAAGTTACTAGATGCCATATCCAACCAAGAAATAATGCACACAACAAAAACATAAAATTAAACTTGCTGCAGAAATTTCTGGTTTGATATCTTAGCAAGAAATGCCCAAGATTCAATCTTTTCTCCACCAAATTATCGAGGCTCTGATACCAAATGAAGAGTGGATCATCCTCTTTCTATCCTTGGAGCATAGCACGCATTCGACTAGTCCCAAGTCGTGTGGAGATGCAGAAGCGAGATGATATCCCTGCTGAAATTCTGTAGCAGAATTTTGGATCTTGATCTTGGTAATCTTCCCGGATTGATTAGCAAGTAGGATTTTATTTGGTTTTTGTACCCCAAGATTGTAACAGAGGGTCGTGGCCTCTCTTCTTCCTCACGTGAACCTTCAGATATGATCCAGAAAATTAAGAGATGCTGCCCAAGGAGAAGGTACTGCTAGGGTTTCTTCCTTCTCCTTCCTTGAGAGAGGCGGTTCCAAGAAGATGGCTAGGGCAGAGATGGCAGCAATAAAACCCTAGAAACCTAGGGCATCTATATGTGAGAAAGAGAGGAAGATATGGATAAGAGAGAAAAGGAGAGGGATAGCTTATTTTGGGAGAAAAGAGTTTCTTTTTTCATTCATCTATAATCCTCATCGTTAAATGACTATATCAAAGCCGTCCCATGACGGCCACCCAAAAATAAAACCAACACCACATATGAACTGGTGCCTTATTATATAGATAATAAACCCTAAAAAACTTTTTTGACCAGCCCACACCTTGGGCCCAAACCCAGCCAATAGACTAGCCCCCTCAAGACCCAACAACCTGGGCCTTAACCCTATGGAGCCTACAAACCTCTACCCTAGGATTTAAGGTTTGGAGTACCACACCAGGCTCTACACTTTATCTAAGGATCGTAGCACTTTGGCATCTTGGGGTCGGGATGCTTGGAACAGATATTTGTTGGGCCTCTCATCCTCTTCCTCACGGAGTGTCAATGCTCAGAAGCATAGAAAAATAGAAGAAGAAGACTCTTTTTCATTAATCATCAATTATTTTTTATAAGAAGAAGGGAAGGGTTTTTATAATACCCTAACCCTTGAATTACATAAAAAAAAGAGAAAATAAGGGTGCCATATTGTTTCCCAATAAGAAGATAAGCAGCATCTTGAAACAAGGAAAAGAAATCAGGAAATAGCTTTCCCAAATAAGGAGATAGGTGGCATCTTGAAATAAGAAAAAGAGATCAGGGGATAGCTTTCCCAAATAAGGAGATAGGCGGCATTTTGAAAAAAAAAAGAGATCAGGGGATGGCGTCATATCCTACTTTCCGTAAGGAGTGAATGTCAAGTCACCTTCCATAGGGGGCTTATTTGTTTTTTTTTTTTTAATGCTGAGATGACTTTATGAAAATCTTGGGATGCCCTAATTGAGTAGATGATGCCTACTTTGACTTGAATTTCATGTGGGACTGAGATGGCGCATTGAATGTGGTCCTTCATAGTCTTAGGTCTTCAACTTCTTACACTTTGACTCAACAAATCTTGATTTGACTCAAATAAAATTACTGAACTTATACTAATAAAACTTAATTATAGGACTTAAAGTCAAACCAACATAAAGTAAGAAATCCATAATGACTCTGGACTCAAATGAATTGACAGGAATCAAAAGTCTAACTACATCAATCAAAAATCCATAATGAGCTCAGTAACCTTTGTCTAATCCTAGTGCCTGGAGCAGAAAGTCAGTAAACCAGCCCATCAATTGAGTGCATTAGTCTCTCTATTATATGGTTTTGTTTTATGTTTAATTGTGAATGCAAAATCCTGCAAGAATATAATCCATTTGGTATTCATTGGTTTAGCTTTTGTTGGCTATTCAGATACTTCAAAGCTTCATAATTTGAATAGAGTATGAATTCCAATTGTACCATATAGTGCCACCAATGTCTAAGTACTTATACAATAGAATATAACTCTATATCATAAGTGGAATACCTTAGCATGGAAGAACCTAAACTTCCATTGTAAAATGCTACTGGTATGCCTTCTTGACTCAATACAACCCCAATACCCACATGGGATGCATCATGGTTAACCTAAAAAATTTCTCAAAATCTGATAGCGCAAGATTTGGTGCTTCTGTCAACTTTTTGTTAATGTATTCAAAGCTCTTTGTGCAGCTAGTTCCAAATGAAAATTTTTTCCTTTAAATGATATATCAATGGAGCTGATAATGTGTTGAAATTTCTTATGGATCAATGATAAAATAAAGATAATTGAAAAAAACTTCACGCATTATGAGGAGAAGATGGAATATGCTGTTCTTGAATAGCTTTTATTTTTTCTTTATCAACTTGAAGTTCATCACTGCTAACCACATAACCCAAAATGTTATTTTATAGCTCTCAAATAGCACTTATTTAGATTTACATATAATTGCTCCTTTTGTAGTGCATCAAAGACAGTCTTGAGATGTTGTTCATAGATAGCCAAATTCGGACTATGCACCAATATGTTATCAAAATAAATTAACATATACTTTCCAATATATGGCTTAAGCACCTGATTTATAACTTGTATAAAGGTATTAGGTGCATTGGAAAGTCCAAATGGCATAACCAGCCATTCATGTAATCCTTCATGAGTTTTAAAAGTTGTTTTTTCATTCATTACCAAGTCTGATCCGCATTTGATGATAGCCACTCCTTAGATCAATCTTTGAAAAGATTTTTGCCCTAGCTAACATATGCAACATATCATCCAATCGAAGAATCAAAAAATAGTACTTGATAGTGATTTTGTTAATAGCACGAATATGAATACACATGCATCATGTATCGTTTTTCTTAGGAGCCAATGGTACTGGAACTGCATATGAGCTTATACTTTCCCTGTGCACCCCTTTTTCAACAATTCATTTATCTATTGTTGTAGCTCCTCATATTCTTTAAGGCTCATACGATATGTTGCCTTATTGGGAGATTAGAGCAAGAGCTAAATTAATATGGTGCTGCACATTTCTCATAGGAGGTACTCCCAATTGTAGTTCTTTCAGGAATAGCTATTTGTATTTTTTAATATATACATTAAAGGGCTAAATATTGTAGGCATAGACTATTCATCTTTTCCAATAAGTAAAAAAATAAATAAAACTCAGCATGAGACATAAAACAATATAAGCTATCTTAATAGATCCACCCAGCTTTATATCCTTCATAGGTCTTAAAACAACATGGTGGTTATTTTTATGGAAGGCATAAGCATTTTGATAGCTATCATGGAAGAAGACCTTGTGATAAACTGCCATGGTCGGTCTAACAATAAGTGACAAGCATCCATGCCTTGAACAACATTACACCACACATCATCCTTATAATTGTTACTCATAGGCAATGAAACAAGGCATTTGGAAGAGATAATTACCTCACATGCCTTCTTAAACTAAGATAACCTGTAAAGGTGAGGATATTTCTTTTTCTTCAACTAAAGCTTGTCCACTACTTCTTTTTGATATCATATTCTTGTGGCTGCCTCTATCAATTACTGCTCCATGTACTTCGCCTTTGATAGTGTAGGTTGAATATAAAATGTTGCTGTGAAGCCATTGTTCAGCTAGCTCTCTCTTAGAAGCTAGAAGAGTCTTCTACGGAATTAATCTTTTTTGGCCATCACTATAACCGTCTTCTTCTTCTTTCCCTTCATCCGAATTTAGATTAGCTGAATTTTGAGAAACTCCAGTTGAATTCGATCCCTTTCATTCTTCTTTTACCTGTTTGTTACTCCAAATACTAAAGCAAGTAAACACAAAACTATAGCATTATTAGATACTAATAAAATAATAGTTATAAACTTATTAAACATTAAAATAATAAGCATTTTCTAGCGGATATTGTTTTTTAGGTCTTTTCTAATTACCTATGACACGACCCAATCGGACCTTAAAAATTTTGGGTTATTTTGGATTTGAATCCAAACAAAGTAAAACCCTGACTCTATTTTTTTTTGGATAACTTCAAATCAGGTTCTTGGGTTAGGTCAGATTTCTATCATATCCATTCAACCTTGAAAGTGTGATATTAGTCTCACCATGCTCTAGTAATATAAATTTTATTTCGAAACCACTATGTTGGTATAGGTTTTTCCATTAATCTTTCCTTATTTTAATGAGCTATAACTATTATCTCTTTGGAGAGCTGCTCTAGGAGCAACATGGCATTGCAGTGAAAGATAGTATGGATTTAAGTATTTGGTCAAAGATGTAGCAGGAGTAGTTGATACAATGGAAGGGGAGAGATAGCGACGACCATGGAGGAGGATGAGCTTTTATTGCTAGTGACAGTAGGAGGAGAAAGGAGAGAGAAGATGAGGATGCGAGAGGAGAGGCCAAATAAGAATGAAGATGAGGATCTAAAGATAATGAAAGAAATTGGAGGTAAACTGCCTCCCAATCCCATCCAATTGGATTCTGAAATACAAATACAAGGGAAGGGATGGGTTTTGCAGTCCAATCACTCTTGCCATGCCAAACCGACAATTTAGGTAGGCTCTATGGGATTCAATCCCATATTTAGTCCATCCAAATATTGAATTGAATTGCCCATCCAATCTAATCCCAAGCAATCCCACAAATCAAACACGTCTTAAAAGGAGAGTTTACTGTTGCTCTATTGTTTATATTGGAACCTGATAAATTCTAAAGAGATAAAAATAAAATTATACAAAATATTAACAAAGCAAACCTTAGTACAAGTCTCAATATTTAAAAAGACTAGTTACACGCTCATATAGCTTGCACGGCATATATGAATATTGGTATAATAATATTTGTAAATCGAAGCAAATTAAAATTTATCAAGCATAATTTTTTTGGCTATTAACATAGGTTTGATTTCTCACCATGGTTTTCAAAAAAGAGAGGGTCAAGTCTAATATGACTTTCAATTGATTAAGTACAACTATAAAATTATCTAAACAAATCAAATTTTGCAATCTAAAATATGGTTATGGCTTATTTAACCTAATATATACCATAAATTTATAGGAAAAAAATCATTCAAATACATACCTGCTTCAAGTGATATAATGTATCATCTTTGTACAAGTTATCTTTAGAGACTACTTTTATCATAAATATTATTTCACCCTATTACATTTTAATACTCGAGAAAATGTATAAAAGTTAAATTTAATTATAAGTATTTTAAACTATTTAAGTTATTATTATTCTTTTGTGCATATATCATTGCTTTCATTATTTTATATACTAATAGTAGAATATACTTCATCTTCATTTATATTTTGATATTGGTTGTCCTTGTTGCATCCATCCAGATACCAAGAGCAATGATTTTAACCCATGCAATAAATAAAATCTCTAAAATTAATTTGTACAGAGATCGTACGTCACTTCACTTAAAGCATATATGTATTTTGAGTAATTTGTTCCTTATGAATTCATCGTACATATTAGGTTGCATAAACAGTGGTTATGTTTTAGGCTGTAAATTTGATTTATTTAGATAATTTTATAGTTGTGTTTAATTAATTCAAAATCATAAATTTTGATTTTTTATTTTTAATAATTGCAAAAAAGACAATGTAAAAATAATTTATTTATACTTAATAAAATTTAAATTATTATATTTTATAAATATTATTATATCAATATTTATATGTGCTTAAGCGACTGTTATAGATCATATTTTTATTATTTAGCTACCGATAAAATATGAAAACATTTAATGAAACATTTAAGTCAGTTGATTGACTAAAACACGTGGCAACTAAAACTTATAAGCTTAAGGTTTATCCTTCTTTAAATAAAGTGAATGATGGACTTTTAAAAATGACCTATGCACACAGTGTCATCCAACACAGAATGAGCCATGCCAAATATGGCACATGCCATTACAATAGTATGAATTAGGGGTATAACTAAGTCGAGATAGCCCAGAAATGACTCAAAATCAACTTAAAAAATATTCAAAACTAACTCAATACTTATTGAGTTGAACTCGAACTATTTGAGCATATTATCGAGTCAAGTTTGAATATTAAAATACTTGGCTTGAAAAAGCTCGCGAACAAACTTACACAATTTTATTAGATCCTTATAATTACGTATATTTATAATATTATCCTAACTATATAAAAATAAAAACTTTACATTTTAGTTAAGATTGTATTTTATTTTAATTTAAAAATTATTTTTTAAAATTTTACATAGAAATTTGAGTTGGGTTGAGTTGAGATCAGGTATATCGAGTATTTCATCGAGTTCAAGTTTGAGCTCTAAATAAGAAACTTGATCGATCTTAAGTCAAGTTTCTAGCTTCAAATTTTAGAGTCGAATTAAGCTTAAGCTTAGTACTGTATCTACTCAAATTCAATCTTGTATCGATTCGACTCATCTCGATTACACCCCTCGTAATCAAACGCTGCTCTTATAGCACAGGCACAGTACAAATGAGCCGGATGTCCCGGGTCAGCCGGATGTCCCGACCCGGCCGAGCTGGGTCGTGCCGCACTTTCGCATCGGTACGAGTTCGGCACGGTTCAATCTTAACCCGCACCGTGGCTGATTCGGTTCATCATGAGGCCTCTCATGTAACGCATTGGCTGCTCTTTGTGAACCGTTATATCGGCTCCCACGATCTCGTGGAAATTGACAAATTTAAACGAGAGGGAAGAATCTAGAGTTGAGAGGGAAGCATTTAGTTAGGGTTTTCCCTAATCGAACTCTCTTCTCTCTACACTTCTTCTCTTCGAGCAGCTATCAGGTGAGAGTTGTTGGCCATGGCGTCGAATCTTGCTCGCCTGGTCCGCCATCGCGTGGCGGTAAGCCTTCTTCGCCTCTCCCGCCTCGATTAGGATGTTGGATTCTTTGAATTTTTTTTTTTTTTTTTTTCGTCATATTGTCCATTAGCGGTGGTCGTTTTTGGGTTTAAGCTTGAATCTTGTTTAGATCAATGTGCTGGTGTTATCTGCGATCAGAAGGTCTCTATTAAACGGTTTCTTGATGGGATTTGATGTGAAGGCGGGGATGTAATTTGATTTTGGGATGCTGGTTGTTTTGTTTCTTCGAGATGTTTGTGGCACTGGTCAGTCGAAGTGTCAATTTAACGAGAAGTTCCATTCTATGGATTTGGTTAATAATCCAGCCGATTTAATGGTGCCAGGACGAAGGTTTGAGGAAGAAAAGAGAAAGCAACCAGAGGAAAAATGGGATCCCATTGTTGTATTTTGGACTATGGAAACAACTTCCCATGTTTTTATAGGATACAAGGCAAAAAATAAAGGAATGTGCTGGACTTTAGTTGGACATGGACTAGAAAAAATGGGGGAAGGAAATCACGCTAACAGTAATGCGTCTGTTTAGCATCGTCTCCATTTCCATTTTGTATGTATGAATACCTCAACTGCCATGGGCCTTTTCTTGCAACAATCCAGCATGGAACTGCAGCTCGTTTTGGTAAGCATGGATGCGGAAGGATGAATCTGTCAATTAGCATCTCGGGCTGGCCTTGCGGTTTTAAAAAGTCGCTCTGTATGCAGTTGGGTACCACATAACATTTGTTTTATTAGTTGTCTTTCTCATTTGTTTTGTTTTGTTTTCTTGATTTTTGTTTTGTTGGTGGTTGAAACCAGACTAAAAATCAGTATAATAAATATTTTATTGAGTAAAATCTTGAAAATTGGTAGCATATATCATTTATTCTTGACTTTAAACCTCATAATACAATATTATTAGTGATCACTTTAATGGAAGGCTTTCCATTTTAATTTTGAAAAATACAAATTTGGACACACATAATAGCCAGATGCTAGAATTTGCATCTATATTTGTCTTAGATGGATCCAAAAATGGATCAAATATGAACACTGCTTATGAAAATACAGGTGAGTGATATAGTTTCTATACCGTTAAACAAGGAATGACCGTTCCTATAGGTTCCATCTATCAAATATATTGTCAAAAATGCACTTAGTTTCTTAGAATAATATTATCTGAAAATTCATGTTAACAATTACATTTTCATTAAATATCAAATACAATATGCTCTATTATTTTATCTTTTTGTCTGCCAACTACTCAGATTACCATCTCTTGTATCATTTCCATTCCCTTACTAATTTTAGATGAAAACAATTTAGGAGTACTCTTTCTTTAATTGACCAAGAATATATCTTCTTTCTCTTCAATTTTTGCTCTTTTCCTTTATCCTTTTCCAATCCTCACAATCCTTATGCTAATTTCAAATGCAAATGTAATAATGTATTCTTTCTCCAGTCCACCAATCTGATACCTTCCAATCATACTTTTATTTTATTTATTTCTTAAACAACCATCATACATGTCTGGATTGCTGTTAGTTCAGAAGAAAGTATATAAGCCTTCCAGCTTTTTTTGTTTGAACAAATCACGATGCACAAAAAAGGAATGAAATAACCAAATGATTAACCACCTATCTATTTTATTGTATTCTAGTAAATTTTTTAAGCTGCATGCTTAGGTTTAGAAAAACTGATTGTTAAATATGCAATCCACTGTGTAAAAAATTAAAGGCTTGTTGATGTTGTCAGTATTTCTCTTTGGACTTTATGAAAGCTATGGTATTGCATATGGAACCAAATATTCAGATAATGTCCAAATAAATATTTGCTTTTCTTTAAATATAAGTTTGATGCTAAAGTTTATATCAATACTTGGATGAATTTCGACACAAATGTATTCAGATGGATATTATCTGATCCATCTTTATCTGTACTTTGCCAATATCTAATAGAATAGTGTTTTATGACCTGTTTAACCCATCTAACCTGTTGCCTGCTATCCTTCAAAACCTAAACATTCTCAAAACCTGTCTGACGAATGACTGAGATCAAACCACCAGTCAAGTTCATAGATAAAAAAGGAAATCCTTACTAATATATATATTTTTTTCTTGAGAAATTTGATATATTGATTCATTGGTCATGGTCGTTGTTATGTTTTGCTAACTTGTGGTGTCTGATTTGGGATCTTTGAAATGAGCACAAGGAGGCAACACCTACTTAGATGGTGAAGGAGGGAACAGCAATGGGAAAAAATGGTTTGGGCAATTGAGCAATGGTATGACTAGATAGGAAAGAGTGGAGTTATCATCTCCTTCTTTTTGTTTGAAGATGTGTAGCTAGATCAACTGTGCATAGCTGCGTATGAAAGAAGATGTAAATTTGAATATCTAGATTTTGATGGCAAGGATCTCTTCCTTCTCTTCTTGTTCTCCTTTTGTTTATAAGTGATGCTATAGAGTTAGGGCAAATGGGGAGGGGTGAGGGAGAGAAGGGGGCCGTAGAGACAATTTCCTCACCTTAAGTGGGCTTGTGTTGTTATTTGTCAATTTAGATTGGTAAAATCATAGCTATCATTGTTTTTGAGTACCTTTTAGTTGAGTGTTTGGACTTGGAGAAAGCAATCGTTTTGTGTAGTGATGTGATGAGGTCTTAGTTAAATTTATACACGATTTCATTGAGTTCCTAATTTAGATACCTATGCTATAAGTAGCCAGAGTTGAGTTATCATTGGAATTTCCCCCACCATGTGTGACTTCATGGATAGTTCCATTTTAGAGAATTGTTTACTTGAATGTTCTGAGGAAGCAGTCATTTTGGGGAGTGTGATGATGTCTTGTAGTAAGATTACTGTCTTAGTTAAATGCTTTTCTCTTTAATTTTTAAAGTAATGCCATTCAAATAGCTGCAATAGTAGATGGTTATTTGCTTGTTTGATAAGTAACATGGACATTGAATAATTTTACATGAAAGAACAAATACAAGGAATTCCAAATGAGGAAGATCAAGAAATGGCTCATTGTGGGCCCAAGGAAAACTAGGCTTCCTTTTGTTCTGTAATTCTAATGTGTCCCTTAATTTTGGAATATCAACTGATTTTCACATTCTTTCCACGATATTTTCTTTTGTAATATTCCTTTTCTCTTACTGATTCTTTGATGGGCAGTGCTACAGGCAAGGCTTTGTGGGGTCCACTTTTCAGTTCTGCAACTTCTCTACTAGAGGTGATAAAAAATTATTCTCATTTTTGTTTTTGATCCCATTCCATTTAAACATATGGTGTGAAACAATTAAGAAAGAGAAATTTTTTTCTTTGTTGAGATTTTGACATCAAATAGAGATGGCGCTTTCTATCATGGGTAGCCTCTCCATTCATTATTTTTTGGGTGTTGAAATCTTATGGTTTTGTTGATCTTGATTGACAGATTTCTTTTATTGATAGATCTTTTTCCTTTGGGTGCTAAACCCTTGTATTGTAGTACTATTTCTAGTGTGCCTACACATCCACAAGTCCTTCTAGGAACAAGAAGTATACATCTGCAATATCTTTTTCTCTTCCCCTTTATTGGTACATGTGGGCATTGTAGTTATGGTGATGTCGTCATGACTTCAGGGTTGTAATGTGCTTGCTAACAAGCCTAGAGTGAAAAAAATATCCATCAGGTAATCATGCCAAGATTATTAGCGGCATAATTCTGACTAATATTTAGAATGCATATGGTTGGGCTATATTCATGGGTATCAATCCTTTTAGCTTTTTTACAATCACTCAGCGCTACTTATGTTAAATTTTTATGTAAGTGCCACTCCTTCCATATAATGGATAATTTCTGTTCTCTTTTGAATGAATTTTGTCTCTTTTGCGGTGTACTACCTCTTCTCTCATGCACTTTGTTCCAAGGTTTGTCTGCCTTAGTTTCTCTCCATTGTGTTGAGCTTGTATTTTTCCACATCATATTCTTGTTTGTTGAACCCTTGTACAAATCTTACTTTTGCATCACTTATATTGCATGTGTTCTTCATATCTCATATAGATTTCATCCACATAACATAATTTATTACTAAATGTTCCCATGTCTGATTGGTATATGATTGTCTCATGACTAGCTAAATGTGCATTAATTTTTGCCCAACCTATTCTTTACTGTGTCGAGAAGATCATTGCCCAAAATATAAACAGTATTTATGCCAACTATTTGGTAATTCAAGAACTTTTTTCCCAATATTCTAAGTGCTTTATATTTCTCTTGTTCCTCTTCACTTTAATTGTTTACCTATTTTCAAAATGTTGTTCTTGTGCATCCCTTGATACTATCATGTCTTGTTATTTTCCTGTGGTTTCTTGGTTTTACCACATATCTACACTAGCATCCTCTTTTTGGCCAAACTCATCTTATTCTCATGTATTTGTGCGACCTTATCAATTTACAATGCTCTTTTTACACATAAATGATAGAAGTCACAGTATTATAGATCCAAGTTTTAAATATTACTGTCCTACTACATTCACCCCAATTTAATCTTGTTAAAATCACCAAAGTCTATTTGCAAATATTGCATTGTAGTACAATCATTGTAGTCTTGATGGGGATGTTTTTCTCCTTCATTTTAATTCCCGTGACTCAAATATGTTGCCAATTGATGTTTCATTGCTAATGCTTTGTTTTGATTCAATCAATTTATTAGTCATCATCCATTACATGTTCCTGAAAAAAATGTCCCAACATTGGTTTGCTTCTATTCTCATCCACCTGTGCTACATTTGTAATTTACCTCTGTTACTTGGACATTTGCATCGGGCTTCTAGAATCCATGCCAGATATGTATCTGAATGGGATATGTGCCAAACAGTCAGATACTTATCAAGTTTTTTTGGTTGCAGCTTTTAGAAATTGGTATAGCTGGAATTTCTAATAATGAATTGCAACTCCTATAATATTGTTAAAAGTGAGGTTTTTTCTCTTTATAGAGAGGTCAAGAATTAGGTATTTAAATAACTTTTTGAAATGTCCTTTTTTTATTTTTACAAAAATCCTAAAGCTTATTAGGATGTTTGAACGAGAAACATGTATATTGGAGGACCCTAGCAGATAATGTCATTTAATGTTTTCTTTCATACAGCATCTAAAGCTTATAATATTTTATTCAGAACTATTTTTCAATGCATCCCCATATCTTCTTTTGTTCCACTTTCTGAGTCAAACATTTCATTCTGATTATTGTGTCCATCTCCATGCAACACTGCAGTCAACTTCTTCAAAGGTCTCTTCTTGACTAAACAAACTTAATACATCAATAACAAATATGTTCAAGGAGCACTGAAAAAAACGAGGATTTAAAGGACAATAAGTTGACAACCTTGTCCAATATAAGAAAGGAAAACTATGTGTTTATATTGCATATGAATGTGTTGAGAGTTATCTTTATAATCTACATTCTACGCTGCTGTGACTAAATCTTGAAACCTGAAAGCTCACAAGTTTCAAGCAAAACACTTCCAATAGAATTTGAATTTATAAACTGTATCCTTTAGTCAATCCTATTTCTACTTATGCAATATGCATATGTTCCATGAACCCTAGTTGAGAAGTTCATTTCTGCAATTTTGTGACTCTTGATGACAAAGTTTGATACAGTGGTAGATCCTAATGTATACTTTGCGGTATGATCGTATTTTTCTGAATGGCATATTTTGCTTATTTGTTTTTAAGAAGCTCTTTTTTTTAGTACTGCTGCAAATTAGTCCCAGAATGCTGCACATTTTGGAGGGAGACAAGGGATGTTACTTGACTTGTCACGTCATTCTCTGTTCATTACATTTAAACCAATCTGACTATTAGGTGTTGGAGATCAGTTTTTTTGCTAGAGACTGCAAGTGTTGTTAAAGGTGCCTGCATAAGTGTTTAAGGGGGTGCCTAAGTGCTTTGATTGCCTGAGGTGCCAAGGCCCATTCTGCTTAGACTTCCCCACCTTTCCCACCTTCCTTATATTCCTATATTGGCATGTTTCTCTTGTCTGCCCCTGTTTTCCTACTCCAGCCAGCAAACCTTGCAGTGGACTGTACTGCTGACCCTGGTGGTTGTGAGAGAGGGACCGCTGACCACTGGTGGTGCCACCAGTAGTGGTGAGCTGTCATTGTTTCCATTCCTCTTATTTTGTTTTTATATCATCTTCCTCCTTTCTTCTTTCCAGACGGCTTCTTTGAGGCTAGCAGGAAAACAGATGACAAAGACAATATAAAGAAGTGGTTGGAGAAAAATGCCATCTGGAGTGGCATCAGCTACAACAAAAAAGGCTGGCTGCTGGTCCTACTCCTCTGTTGGTTGTGGTCTCAAAGTCAGCAAGCTACTGTTGTTGCTTATTTTAGTCTTCTTCTTCTTCTTCTTCTTGGCAAGCCTAGGTGATAACTTGCTGGTTCCATATATGATGAGATAGGGACTTATTTAAAAGCATATTCTCTATATAGTCATAACAATTTTTGCGGCCGTGTAGGCTTTCCTCCCTAGGTGGTCATCTAATTGCCTAGGCATCCATTTAGGTCATATAGGGATTCCGTTGACTAGGCTCTGCCTAGGCTTTTTCACAACCTTGGATGACATTACCCTATCATGTGTTATCATGCTTAGTTGCAAGCAGGTTGTTCATGGGAGTGCGCTACTCTACTTATGCTATAAATTCCATGATATGTCTCTCAACATCCTGATTATTATTACACATTGTCATATTGTCATGTAATCATGTGATCTATCTACTAATTAATAATCCAATATTGTCAACACTTGTAATCTTATAACTAGTTTAAAATGTCCTTATCTTTATGACATTTGGTTGCCAGCGATCACATACCACTTATGAGGAGCATTTCCACTTCAATGATGGCCATGTAAAAACTGTGACCTATTTCTTCATCCTATAATGTGATAGAACCAATGAAGTGAAAACAAGCTAGCTAGGGAAACTTTTGTCCCTTTCATTCATTTTGTTTTGATTCTATTAATTTACTAAGAGTCACCTTCCAAAGTTTCTCATATTGTTCCATTTTGATTTATACTCGATCTATAATTATGGGTTTAAACAAGTTTTGTTGGATCCAGCTAGATCCATTTGAAAAGCCTACAATCAGATTTTGTTTGTCTTGGGTTTGGGTTTTACTTGTTAAATTCAATTTCAATTCTTTTCTAAACAATTATTCAACTACTCAAGAATATCTTTAAGAATTATTCTTTTAATTAACATTTTCCTTTGATACTTTTTACATATTAGAACATATTGAATGGAGCAACTAATTTAGGGAATGGAATGTTCATATTTGTCATAATATTTTTTTTTATGACTTAAATCACTTTCTAGCTAACAGAAACTGGTTACTGTGGCTTTCTAGTGTAAAGTTGTATCTTAAATTTTTTGTTTTCACCTAAACTTAATATATTATCTTTATAACTAAGTTTTATTATACTGACTTGTATCGATCTATATTGGTACCCATACTGTACCAATAAGATACTGATATAGTATCGAGTTTCGATTTGGTATGAATTAAACTAGTCTGAACCACTGAGTATTGACCCGAACCATTTGGTACTGAGTGGTTAAAAGTAAAAAAGAATGGTACTATGTCTCGGTACGAGTTGTGTACTGTACCATACCGACCTATATTGTACCAAACATGTACAAGTTATGGTACCAATTTTGTGGACTTTGTTTATCATAAACATAAAATGTAGAATGCAGACGTTAATTTTATATAATGACATATATGAAATTTATGTAAACCCATATAGGCATTTGTGTAAAGTATTATGCAAAGACCAAATAAAAAATTTCTAAATATATAAAAAAATGTAGACAAAACTCTTGATGTAAGATTATATGGGCAATATTTATCTACCAATTAGTGCTGCATGAGCTGATACTTGTTTTATTTTATTTTGTTTAAGATTCATTGATGCATTTCTTGAGACTACTTTTTATTTGATGCCAAGATGAAGTTCTGATAAACTGTTTTATTTACTTTTTATTTCTTTTTTTTTTAATATATTGAACTATATGCTTGAATGGCTAAAGGACTGTTAGTAAAATTGTCACATCTACTATGGGTTAACATAAAATAGCCCGTGTTAGTAAAAGATGAACCCTTTTGACATTTGTTGCCTGTGTCACCTTGTTTTATGTTACCAGAATGCTGATGATGTGGTATGTATCATTTGGTTGAGATGACCCGTGTTAGTAAAAGATGAACCCTTTTGACATTTGTTGCCTGTGTCACCTTGTTTTATGTTACCAGAATACTGATGATGTGGTATGTATCATTTGGTTGAGATGACCATGAGTTGCTATTCTTGCTAATTTTAGGGAGAAGGAAATCAAATTCAGATGGAAGTGATTCTAGTGAAGGAAGTCTCTCTAAGAAAGACCTAGCCTTACAACAAGCCTTGGATCAAATTACAACATCATTTGGCAAGGGTGCAATCATGTGGCTTGGTCGCTCTCATGCTCCTAGAGAAGTTCCTGTTGTTTCTACAGGATCTTTCTCTTTGGATTTGGCATTAGGAATTGGTGGACTTCCTAAGGTGATTTTAGTTAATTAAATGTTATATGTTGTTCTTGGCCTTCAAGGCAGGTAATTATATTTTTACTGATACATTTATCTAGTAAAATTGAAATATCTATTCAGCACATCAAATATGTGTATGCATGTATGAATTTATGTATTTATTTATGTTTGTATGCATGAATGCATCCATGTATGCAAGCAATTTAACTTCATATTTCAAGTGCAAATGCATGTCTAAATGTTGGAACCTTTCAACACATAAAATTTCTTCTCATGGAGCGGTGTCCAGATTTGGTGCTTCTAAATTGAAGGGTCTGGGTGCTTCATAAATTGAAGGGTCTAGGTAACATGGGACAACACTATACTTCCATTGAATGTTGATAATGTTTTCTCAACTTTTGCGTTTGATGGATATAAAATGGCTACCAAGAAGCACCATAGATATAAGCTGTAGCAAGCAAGGACCCATCAAACTCTTGAAAAATGACAACCTGGAAGGTGCAGTATTATTTTTTGGGATGGGGGCTAAGAAGCTAAGGTCTTGAAACTAAGTTCAATAGTAGAATTTGGAATAACAGCAAGCACATCCATCAATTTCAGATTGTCATATACAGGGCCTAACAAAGACAGGAGTGATAAAGTGGGGAATGAATAGGATGCAGAGGGTTGAGATCAAGAAAATCAAGACTACCAATATGAGGGAGAGAAGAACATTAGAGGATCTTTGCTTAAGGGTGACAAGATGGAAGGCATCTGATAGCTTCAAGAAATATTGTTAACAAAGTGAAGGATATGAGGCAAGCACAATCAACATGATATGAGAGTACTAAATTTCTTGAAAAAAGAAACTCCTAACAAATTTGTGATGTTGGTATGTGATTAATAAGATATATTGGTGAGAACAGCCTGATGGGCAGAAAGGCATGAGGGAGTTGTATGGTGAAATGGATTTTATTGTTTGTTTGTGCAATAATTCCATTTTACATATGGATCATTAAAAAGGATAACTGAAACATGTTGGAAGAAAGTAAAAAAGCAAGGGTGCATGAGATTATTGCCCAAATTTGAATGAAGCACGTCAAAAACAGCATCAACCTATGCAAGGATCATATTGTCATCTATATATATTTGACTTCTGCAGGGTATAATACAAAGTGATCTAAAATGTGCGAAGTTGTCAGGTGATTAAAGAATAGCTACTAATACCTCTCTTTGTAGGGGTTGGACAAGTGAGCACATCTCCATGGCCCAAGTCATAGGAATGATTCGACTTGAGAGGGTGAAGAATTATGCAGCCAAGAAAATCATATGAACAATTCAACTCAAAGCACCCACAGTAGATTATAAGATGGGTGAAGAATAATGCAGTCAAAGAAACTAGATTGTAGGAGTTTGCCAATTTTATAATTTAAATGGCCAAGCTGATGATAGTGCAAAAAAAAGAAGAAGAAGAAAAATAATGCAAGAAAAGTGGAAGGTTCATTTAATGAAGTGCATATGCCCATCTTTAGATCCAATTAACTACCTTATACAGAAATCAAAGCAGATTTAGGTGGTCATGTGGGCAATGTTTAACAAGTGGTCCAACAAAAAATAACTCCTTAGTGTAAGTTAGAGCTTTAAAAATAAGTAAACAACTTAAATAGGCAATCACTATCTAGCATGTCTTCTTCTTGATCCTGACATGTCTCAATGATAACCCCAATTATTCAAGGACAGCAATGCAAGAGGCTTTATATGGTAGTAGAAAGATGTGGATATGCTAATTGTTGATAGTCATGAAGGAATCTTGCACGTAAACCTTGATGAAGAA
This sequence comes from Calamus simplicifolius, assembly GCA_900491605.1. Taxonomy (NCBI): domain Eukaryota; kingdom Viridiplantae; phylum Streptophyta; class Magnoliopsida; order Arecales; family Arecaceae; genus Calamus; species Calamus simplicifolius. The sequence continues at coordinate 443,609 of UESW01004781.1, forward strand.
CGATGGAATACCATGAGCAATGCTTTAAACCCTTGATTCACCAAGACAAAAGCTCTAAATGAAAGCTAAAGAATGTGTGGAGCTTTAAATGATGCAAGAGGATGCAAGAATTGTTAAATGATCCAATAAGGCTGTAGGATTTTTGAGAACCATTAAGGAATGATACAATTCGAGACAGCCCATATTGCTCGGTACGGGATGAAACAACCTTCCATAGTTGCATGACTTGTTCGGTATTTACAAATAATTAAAGCTTATATTCTGTAATTAAATTATGTAGGATGTGCTGCATATACAAATAATTAAAGCTTGTATTCTGTATTTACAACAAGCAGTCTTGCACAAATTTCGGTGTTCAAGACAACAGTGTCCGCATCTATATTGTGTTTTTAGATTATTTTTCTTAGAGATCCAAACATGATAAGAAAAAAAATGAGGCTTGTGCCTTACACCTTGAAGTTTATAATTGCTTCACAGAGGGTTGAATGTTTTGCTTTACCCGTCCATCATTTTAAACATTGGTGAAATTATTTTGCCAAAAGTTCGATTAAGAAGTTTTGAAGAGTTGGATTTTATTGGACAGGGAGGAGAATCATTGATAATATTTATCTATCAAGTAGTTTCCTGAAGTCGCACCTTCTCTATGAATTGATTATGCATCTTTTGATCCTCTACTATCATTTATCATTTCCTTGGTATCATATTCTGTTATAGTCTCTGTAAGCTTGGTCAAGTTTTTGCAAATGATTCTGGTTGCTAGAGGAAAAATGATGCTGTTGTTTTAATGCTCTGTCATGCTAATATGACATGTCATGGCTGTTTGGAAGAAATTATGAAAACAATGAGCAGAAGTAGCAGGTGGAGCGAACATGTTTATTCCACCTTAAAAGTAGTTTTTAGAAAATAAGTCACCCATTTGGATTGGGTCTAGTCCAATTCTTTTCCCTCAAAATAACGCATCCTGCTATTCTATACCTGTGCTTATCGTCAATTTTTTTTTTTTTTTTGTGAAGAACCCAAACAGAAGTGCTCTTTGTTAAATTCAATAAAGCACAAGGGTAAGCATGTACATAGTATAAGCCAGTCTTCTAAAAGAAATAGGTAGTGAGTTAGTAACTCTAAATATCTACACCCGTCTTCTGATAAGTAATGACTGTGCATAAGGTTTGCACAATCTGTCCTGAATTCAACTAGGCCTTGGTTGAGTTTCTTTTGCTGCATATCAGTCATTTTCCTTTTTTCTTGATGTGATAGCTTTTTGGTTTTTTAGAATCTATTCTTTTGTTCCCTTTATTCTTCTTAAAACTTTATATTCTTTAATTGCCCTTTTCCTATTAACTTTGCCTATAAAGGAGTCTTTTATACATAGCCGGCCTTAAGCTCGGATAAAGGAGGGTTATGGTAGGTTGATGCGTAAAATTATAGTCACACCTTATGATCATGGATTGAGAAAATCGATAAAGCTACGATGTTCTCTAGAAGCGATGCTACATTGGATCCCAGATGTAGTGGAAATGGCAAGGATGGTTAAGGTGATCCCCAAAAGCGATGTGTTCCATTGGCGCCTGAGTGTGATAGAAAAATAAGTAAGGGTTCTCACACCTTTATGGATGGGTATGGGCAAAGAAATTAGTATAAGAAAATGAAAATAAAATAAAATAAAAGAAAACAAAATAGGTTTAGCAACTTGGAATATAGGGTCATCAACAAGAAAGTTAACGGAACTAATATACAATGATTAGGAGGAGAATTAGTGTAGCCTACTTGCAGGAGACTAAGTGGATAGGTAAAAAGCAAAAGAGGTTGATAGTTTTAAACTTTGGTATATAGACATAGAGGAATAAAATGGAATAGGAATTATTGTAAATGAAAGCCTAAAAGATAAAGTTGTAGACAGTAAGAGGATAGGAGATATGATAATTTTAATTAAATTAGTGATAGATGAGGAGTCAATAAATATTATTAGTGCTTATGCTCCTCAAGTAGGTTTAGATAGTGTAACAAAGCAAAGTTTTTGATAGAATATGGATGGATTAATTCAAAGATTCCTCCTGAAGAAAAATTGTTGATTGGAGGAGATTTTATGGACATGTAGGAAAGTATAATATAGGTTTTGAAAGATATATGAAAGTTATGGATTGAGAGATAGAAATGATGAGGGAAATGCTATTTTAGAGTTTGCAATGGCATATGATTTAGTATTAAGCAATATATTTTTAAAAAGAGGCCCTCATTTGATAACTTTTAAAAGTGGATATAAAGCTAATCAAATAGATTTCTTTTTTATTAGAAAGATTGATGAGTGTTTTGTAAAGATTGTAAGATTATATCGGGTGAGAGTCTAACTATACAACATATATTAATGGTTATGATGTATGTATCCAAAAATGAAGGAGAAAGATTAAAAGATATAAGAATCCAAGGATTAGGTGGTGGAATTTGAAAGGAGAGAGGATAATAACTTTTAACGATAGATTGGTGAAGGAAAATGGAGTATAGATGGAGAGATTAATGGGAAGAGATGGCTAATAGCATTAGAAAGTAGGTATAAAGGTATTAAGAGAGTCAAAGGAAAAAGACTATATGATAAGAAAATTTGGTGGTGGAATGAGAAAGCTTAATTAGCAGTTAAGGCTAAAAGAGAGTGCTATATAAAACTACCTAAATGTAAGAATGAAAAACCATAAGAAAACGATAAGATGGTTAAGAAAGAAGTTAAAAAGACGGCACAGAAGACTAGATATAAAGTATATGAGAATTATATTACAAGCTAAAAACTAAAAATGGAGAGAGACATATATACAATTGCAAGAGTAAGAGACTAAAAAACTAGAGATATATTTTAAGTTAAACGTATGGAAGATTAAAAATATAAAAAAAAGATGGAGAAGCTATTTTAATAAATTATTAAATAAAATTATATAGATAATTTAGGATGTCCTACTAGCTTTATTGAAGATAAAGTTACGGTGTATACTCGTAGAATTAGAACATCTAAAATAAATAAAGCTATAAAAAAATAAAAGCAGGAAAAGTTGTGGGACCTGATAAAATTTTTGTATAAGTTTGGAAATGTTTAGGTGGTTTCTAGATTAAAATGGTGATAAATTTATTTAATAGGATTTTAGAAACTAAAAAGATGCCTAATGAATAAAGGAAGAGCATTATAGTACCAATTTATAAGAATAAAGAAGCGTTCAAAACTGCTTTAATTATCGTGGTATCAAACACGAATTGTATTATAAAACTTTTGGTAGAGAGCAATTGAACATAAGTTGAGTTGTACTACAAAAATATCAGTAGATGATATAGTACTATAACAAAATGTATTAAAATCTAAAGATTTTATCTTAAGCAGGATTAGGACAGATATATGGAATGAAATTTTAGTATAATTAGAAAATAAGATGAATGTAGAGTATAAATTGGGGACCATGAAGTTACTAAAAATGGTCATTTTCGATATTTAGGATCAATTGTTCATAAAGGAGAGATTGGGGATGTTGTCTATAGGATTAAAGTATATTAGATAGAATAAAGAAGTGCAATTGGAATATTATGTGATCGTAGAGTACCTGCCAAGTTGAAGGAAAGTTTTATAGGACAATCATAAGACCATCTATGCTTTATGGTATGGAATGTTGGGCAATTAAAAAATACACGTATATAAGATAAATGGCGAAAATGAGAATGCTAAGATGGATATATGGTAATACAAGAAAAGATAGAATAAAAAATGAAACCATTTATAAAAAAGTAGAGATAGTTCCAATTGAGGATAAATTAAGGAATATTGACTTAAATAGTTTGAACATGTGTAATGTAGACCTATAGATACACCTTGTGGAAGTGTAACTTGATATATAGAGAAAAAAAGAGATAGAGGTAGATTGAAAATCACATGAGCGGAAGCGATAAAGAAGAACCTAGAATTTTGTATAGAACTTAATAGAGAAAAAGGATCCACGTAGCCGAACCAAACTGGTTTGGGATTAAGGCTTTGTTGTTGTTGTCGTAATTCTTTTGGTCTACCTCTTGTTTTATTTCACCCTAGTTATTTGTTTATAATGTACTGGTTAATATGGCAATAGAATGTTCTTGTTATGATCTCCTGTTCCTTGCTCTATCTTGTGGTGAAGTTGGAAATGCTCTGGTGGTCACATTCCCCTGCCAATTCAGGAGGTCCCATGTCCAAAACTTGGTGGGTGCATTCCCAAGTATTGTGACATGATTAATTTACACCGTGTGCATCTTCCCTCTCACTCTTGAAACACATACATGCATGCAAATAAGGAAAATAATAATGTATCGTTTAGCTTTCTAGTGCTATTTTTATTTCTGCTTAATTTAATTTGCTCACCTGTTTTGACTTTTTGCAGGGACGTGTTATTGAGATATATGGGCCAGAGGCTTCAGGGAAAACTACTCTTGCTCTTCATGTCATCGCTGAAGCACAAAAGACTGGAGGTAAGGCTGAGGATTTGGCTTCTCTATCTATTTGGCTATGACCATATCAAACAAGCTTAGTTAGACAATTGAAAGTTCTTTTCCAGTAGATACTGTGGTAGGGTTCAAGACCTTAATTACATGAGCAGATTCATGATGAAAATGAACCTCTGTATGAGGAACAAAAATGGAGGAAAAAAATCTAAATGAAAACCAAGCATGTCAATAAGTGAATATGAATGCTAATCTCTCCATTCTATAAAGAAATTAATTGTGATGAAGGGGTTCACTTTGTATGTTTATGGTTTGTTTGACACGATGCTTTCTCATTGTAAAGGATCACTTTTGTTGTAGTAGTTGTCTGCCACAAAATAGTTTACTTGACACACTGCAGATGCATAAGACATGTCTCAGTGCACTTATATAGAGGGTAAACAAAATGACCATATATGTGAATTATGAATATCTCTTTTGGATACTCTAGTTATTTTTAACCAAGGATTGCAAAACTGAAGTGAACCACTTAGTTCAGGATGTGTTGTACTGAATTAGTATGGGACCAGATTGGTTTGCTACCTTGGTACAGAAAATGATCATCATCGGACCGAACTGATCCTTATAGGTCCAAAGCTGACTAGTCCCACTTAGTATCAACTCATACCATCTCAATACCGTCTTGTACTGCACGTTCGAGTGGTACCATCATAAAAAATGCAACAATAGAGCCTGCATGCTGTTTTGGTATAGGATGCATGTCAACCATGCTAACTGTACCATATCAATATAGTGTCTAGTACTAAGATTGCAGTCCTAGTTTTAACATAGGAAACCCAACTAAAACTTTTTTAACCACAGGTAAGTCTCATTCTTGGCTTTCCAGTTATTTTGTTTGCAAAAATTTAATGTTATATACGTTCTGTATGTATTAATGTATTAACTTTGTTCTTTCCTTCTTTGTTGTTTTTCTAGGTTGTTGTGCTTTTGTGGATGCTGAACATGCCCTAGATCCAGCATTGGCAGAGTCTATTGGTGTAAAAACTGATAATTTGCTTCTTTCACAGCCAGATTGTGGTGAACAGGCACTTAGTCTTGTAGACACCCTTATTCGGAGTGGTTCTGTTGATGTCGTGGTTGTAGATAGCGTAAGTTGAGAGGTTTCTGGCTATTTATACCCTTCCCCATCAAATTTTGCGTACATATTTTTTGCCTGGCTCACACTGTTGGATATGGTTTGCTGTTTCTCATGTATCAAGTAAATTGTTTTCAAGCCTTCCTTTTCATAATATCTATGTCACTAGGTATCATCATGCAAGATATTAACTACCTAGGTATGAAATTTTACAAATAAATGATAATAAAAAACATTCACTTGTGTTTTTTGATTAAATCAAAGATATGTTGCCGTTTGTTTATTTCTAGTTTGAGCATGAAGTGACATCTTTTGTAGATAACACACATGATAAGCTCACTTTTTTTATCTTATATCCTGGATTCTCCTTCTGTCTATTGACATGGTGAAAGATGTCTAAGACTACCTGAATTAGATATAAGCTGCACACAGTTCTGATTCTGGAACCAGAAGAATAATTTGACCTGATTAAAACTTTAGCTGGGAAGAGAGAATGTACTAAAAATTGCGGTAAAATGATGAAACAGTTCGTGATATTCAAGAGCTATCATCTATAATACAATGGTAGTTGCTGGGAAATTTCTTACCATATGAATTCCTTGAGGCTGAGACCTTTGCCTTCGGAACGGTAATCCAAATCATCTTGCCATTGGTGCATGCAAGTTGCAACATTGCCTTTATTGAGTTTGGACTAGGTAGATAAGGTCTAGTTGAGCTTGAGCATCTGTTAGGCCTCATAAATAGGCTTGAATCTTATATGCACTTGATCATTTGTCAGATTCCTGCTTGCTTAAAAGGCTTAATACTGGCATTGAGTTGAGTATGTTTTGATTTCATTCAGATATAGCCTGTAGAATTTGCCTGAATTATTTCAGTTTGTTTAAAGGCTAACAAAGCAGCATAGGTCATTTACTTCAAAATTAGCCATATCAATGAACTATAAGGTTTCGCATGGTATGCTTTATTAGAAAGCTGTGGTAATGGATTATCATCCTTCTAGATTGAATGATAATATTGAAGTTCATTCCTTCTTGAGGATAAAGACAAAACTTTAGTATTATGTGACTTTGGAAAGAAGTGTTAATTTGGATCAAGTAGTTTGAACAATGAGACCTATTGGTGCGAAGGCAGGACTTAAGTTGTGTGAATGCATTTGTCAAGCAGAAATGTAGCAATTTGCAAAAAATCATTATTCTAATGTTAAGTGCCTGGTGATAAGGTAATGGTAATGTGCTAAAAATCCTAGTTGAATGGTGTTGGATATGCGATCTTAATTATTATCAACCATCTGCATCATAATGTTGTTTTTTGATCCTTAGGAAAGACTATAATTATCTAGGTAAATACTGATATCCGTCCTCTTATGTCCTCAAGCAGTGTTATTTTGAAAGGTGATGGAATCTTTCTAGATACTGGAGAGCATGTAGATATAATGAAAGTTCACATCAGCGTTCAGGACAAAGAGTTGTCCATCTTAATGAAATAGTGTCACAAAGGTCTTTATTAGGACTGCCTCAATTATTGACACGGTGATCTTGAGATACTCATTTATGTTTGTTTAGGCCACTAAATAAATAGGCTCAGCATTTTTCAGAGTTTATTTGTAAGGTCACAGTTAGTAAAGATTCAAGAATATCTAAAGCAACCATGGTAAGTGATATTGTGATCAGAGATTTGAATAGTAATGAATAGGGATCTGTTAATGGGTTTCTTAACGCCTGTTAGTTCAAGGGATACCATGATCCAATGGGAGGTAGTCATTATCGGAAGATGAAAACAATACCAAAGAGCAATTCCTTTGTTTCATATCTTTCTAGTTATAATTTTCTCATTTTTATTCTGAATACTACAGTTGCATTGCTGATATCTTATTGCCCTTTATTCTGTATTTGTAATCCAAGGGATTGTTTGTTGCGAAAAATCCTTTGTGAAATTTTATGAGCATGCCCTACAAAATCATGTCTCTTTTATATAGGCATATTACATTCAACCATCCAGCTGTTTGTTTTATCAAAAACTATTGTGATTTATAAATTATCATAACATATTATAATATTAGGATACTACAATATAATAATATCATATTGTTATATCATGATTATTATGATATAATAATGTAGTATTATTATAATATGACTTTATGATATTATTATAATATAATAACATTGCTATATTTTTATAATATAAGAATATAGTTAAATTTAGATTCGATCATCTTTTTCATCCTTGGATCCATACAGTTCATGGATCCCAAAGATGAAAAAAAGTGAAAAAGATGGGTGGCTTTGGGATCCATATAGATTTAAGGATGGAAGATGTGATCGGATCTTTGATTTGGCTACATTTGAATGTAGCCGAGTCTACCTCTTATAATATTATATTATTACAATAATATAATATTATTATCAGCATTTTATTGGAATAATAAGCTGCATTATGGTAATAATATCATAACGACAATAATATTATATTAATAGTACTATAATATTGATATAATATAGTTATTCATTTATAATTATATTATATTATGAAGTACTATAATATTTATTATAATAATATAGTATTATAAGAGCTTCAAGACTGATCTTCAAGACTAATTAAAACAGCTTTTTGACATTTGGTAAGTAGTACTTTTGGGAAAAACTCCAAATTAGAGCATCCCAAGTAGAGCTTTTAACAGCTTTTGGTGGTGTCAGAAAGCACCTTTGAAAATTTTACTAGACATTATAAAATCACTCAAAAGTGCTTTTAGGCTTGGGTCCTCTAAAAGCTCCAGCCAAATGGGGGCCTTAAACAATACTTAATTTGACTACAAATTTTTTGTTCATGAGATTTGGTAATTAGGAATTTGGTACAACCTTCAAAAAAGAATTAAATTAGTGCTAGATAACATATCAATGCATTGGATGTAGTGTTGAAGAAGTTAGGGCTGCATTTTGTTTTCAAAAATATTTTTCATTTTCGTTTTTTAAAAATAGTTTTTATGTTCTGTTTTCTAATTTCTAGAAATATATTTGATAAGTGAGAACAATAATAATTTTCTATTTTCTAGTTTTGTTATAAATAATGCCTCTTAAAAGGAGACATGAGAATTGTTTAGATTGTTTTTAGTATTTTGTTATTTTAGAGTTGTATTATTTGGAAAATTACTTTCAGTTTCAATCATCAATGCATTTTCACAAGATTTTCTATTTTCTATGAAAATAAAAATAAAAAAGAAGATTATTCTTAAAAACCAAACACACCCTAAATACTTATCATTTGATCTAGTGTTGTCAAAACAACTGTCTATGCAATTGCTTAGATTTTGGCAATCTCATCCATCCTACATAGGACCCAATGGCCCAGCCAGTCCCTATATTTAAGCTGATCACTTAAGCCGTGGTTGGGAGAGTTGTTAGTAGTAGAGCTTTTGTAAAACTTCTTTATATTTTGATAACTACATTTATAATGTATCGCGAGATCTTTATATCTATTTGGTAATCAATTTGAAAAAGTGCTTTTACAATGAGAAGTGACAATATAGAAGATATTGCATTGTACTTTTAATTGTCTAATTGTTTGCATTATCAAAAATTATTATTATAAATCATTTTTAGTTTGTGAATAATTGTAATAATATTATGATGTAATTTTATACTATTATATTATGATAATATAATAATAATATAATAATATTTTATAATTAGTTAATAATAATATTATAATATATTATTAGAAAGTATAATAATTATTATTGAGATAGACTTGGCTATATTCAAATATGGTCAAGCCTGAATCTAGTTATCTCCTTCACTTTTCGATCCACATAGTTCACAAATTCCAAAGATAGAAAAAATAAAAAAGGTAGGATGGCTTTGAGATCCATATTAATTTAAGGGTGAAAAAGGTAATTGGATCCTAAACTTGGTTGCATCCGCATGTAACCAAGTCTACCTCATTATTATTTTAATTAAATATATTATGATAGTAGGATATATTATAATAACTAAGGTTTTAAATCTCATAGGATGAAGGTGTCTCGATTTTCCATGACATGAGACATCCCACTATCATATCCTATCGTAATGGTCTCCCGAAAGAGCACTGAATAAGTGTCCCCATTCTCTCCATACTTTTCTTTATTTTTCCTTTTTTTCTTTTTCCTTTTCCTTATTCCTTCTTTCTTCCATTATTTCCTTTTCTTTTCTTTTCCTTTCTTTCCTTTCTTTCTTTACTTCTTTATTTCCTTCATTTTGTTTTCCTCCCTCCCTTTATTCCTCTTTCTTTTTTCTTCATTTCTTTTTCTTTTTTCCTTCATTTATTCCTTTATTTATTTTCTCTTTATTCTTCTCTTTGGATGGGTTTTAGAGTCCTACCTTTGTCCCGATTTCATTTTCCCATAGGAATGGGATGGGTCAGCTGAGATGCCTTTTGTACTGTCAAGACTTAAGACCTTAATTGTAACAATATTTTATAATATAGTGTGAATAATATAATATAATTATTATATTGTATTCTTATAATCATACCATAATCCTCTTATGTTATAAAATTAAATGTGATAGTTTTTGTGTTTTGAACCCATGACCTCCAATTCCAATAAAAATAACTTCTCGACAAAGATTTGAGGAGTGCATGTGGGTAAAACCTCTAAATTATAGCTTTTGCCAAATAGGCTTTTTTTAGGTGATGGGTAGAAGTACTTTTAACAAGAAACCAATTTAAAAGATTTTACCGAATACCTCGTCATATCTCTTTGTGGGCTTGGGAAAGTGCTTTTGGCCTTTCCAAAAGCATTCCCCAATGGGGCCTTAGTACCTAAAGGACCCATTTAAGCCTTGGTGGCCTGGGGTGTTGGAGATCTTGTCTAGCCTATCTATTGGGTTAGAGATATCGGGCAGTTAGGTGGATGGACAATATCCTTGTTTTTTTCTATTTTATACTTGAATACCTTTTTTATCACTTGAGTTTGGCCTATTCTTATTTTCTCACTTCTAACTTTGCATTGATTATTCATGGTTAGGTAGATTCGCATTTATTTTTCATTTTTTAGGAAAAATATGTAGCTTTTCTAGGTGGCATGTCAACCAGCCCTTTAGTAGACCTTTTTTCCTTATAGTTACAATTGACTTATTTCTAAATTTCTAGTTTTTATAAATATGATTTTTAATTAGCTTTTTAAAAGTTTAACAATATGCCCTTACGTGTCTTCTTGAGTGGATGCCTTATGCCTAAGCACCTATCTCATCCAACTTTTAGACCATTTACTGCATTTCAAACCACAATAACATGATTTAGTGATATTGTATGATGTGCAATTTCATACTTGTCATTGGGTGATGAGCCTTATGAGTTACGAACCTGGTCTCATTGGTGGAACGACTTGAAAAGCGCAATTCAAATTGAACATTTAAACTTCTTCACAATAGAGTTTCTCTTTCGAACAAGGTCCAGCTATCCAAGTATTGGAAGAAATATTAAGCAGTCTCCTAGCAGTTTAGTCTAACTTTTATTAGCAGTATATTTGTTCACTGATTTCAACTTTTCTTGAAATGTAGTATAGTATTATTTTCCTTGTCAAGGTGGCTTAGGCATTGTGGACAACCACTAATCATGCATTAAGTTGCTATGTGCCAACTATTGTTAAAACTTCTGAAAATGAAATTTGATACAGTAGTGCACACAAAGCAAACAATGCACTGAGACCCTAGTCGGCTGTGTGGTAATTTGACAACATATAAATGAATCATGAATCATCTAAGTTCAAAGTGCATGTTGGTTTTCTACTCTTGATGGGATTTATTTAATACTTCCAAGTACCATGTCACATCTATGTACTGATCTGATTGCTTGTAGGCACATCTAAATGACATACATTATAGATCAATCCGATGGATGTATTTATTGGTTTTTCAATGTAATTTTTCATATTTTTTCAATTTTTATATTTTTCAAAAATTTGATCTGGAATGCAGGTAGCTGCCCTTGCACCCAAAAGTGAGCTTGATGGGGAGATGGGAGATGCCCATATGGCTCTTCAAGCAAGGCTTATGAGTCAAGCTCTTCGCAAGTTGAGCCATTCTCTATCGCTGTCACAGACTATATTGCTATTTATTAATCAGGTGATTATCAACAAATTTAGAGGTGAACTTGTTTTTCTATCTGTTTTATGAGAATGCTGCAAGGGCTGTATAGAAATGTACAAACTACAAACTTTATCTGACTTAGTTTGGACTGCTGTTATGTATCTGCATTTATGCAGGTTCCATTAAATGGTGTCATGTGTTAGGTTTATTCAAAGGAGATGCTAAAACTCATGTTCCTCCTTTAGAGCAGGATTATCTTGCCAAAGTTCTGCATTATCTATGTGTCCTCACCTAACCACAAGTACTTGCTGCTGACCCTGATTTTTTAATTGTTTTTGTCACAGTTGTATATTGTTTTAGCATTTATCCAAATTAATCTTCGTAAGGTTGTCTAACCGTAAATAACTTCTGGCATATTTAAGGAAGTTTTGGTGTTGGCTTAATTTGTTCAATGTGTTGCAGCTGGTGCTTTAGGAGGAACATGAGTTAGGGCTGGGACTGCACCAGTTAGGGGCTGGGACTCATGTATGTCTTGAATTTAGTGAACCTCGATTCCTATCATGCCGTATCAAGGCATATTGAGTCTGTACTGATCCCTTACCACCTGGCTATTGATATGGAATTTGCACTGAGTTGTTCCTATCACTGTGTCCAGGTTTACTGCCTGGCAATCGATATGCTACCAGTCCTTGAGATTTGAATCCTTAAATGAAACAAATACTAGTGTTATTGTCTGTCTATATTGCTGGTGTTATGATTTTGCAGTCTGAATCCAGGTCATATGGAGTGGATGCCCCTTCTTTCAGTGGAAGCATCTTATCCTGGCTATGCCATGCTAGAGTCTCATAATGTTGCTTTCAGAGCCTTCATTTTTCTTGTCACCTTGAATACCTTGATTTTCTTTCCAACTTCTGTTTTCTGTTAGGTTAATCCTTCAAGGTCATGAGATATCGACTTTGTAGTGACTTTGCAACCTTCATAAGTTGCTTGATGTTACCTTAAACAATGTTAGCAATTCATTTTCTTTTTGTTTTTGTAAGTGGATATGGGACGCAACTCCATATATTAAAAGTCCATTCTTTTTCTACCAAAGGTGGTTGACTGTGACAATTTTAGAGGCATCAGTTGTGCAGGCAATGGCTGTAACCGGTTACTATAATAACGGTGAATAATTCTAATTGAGCATGATATATTGCCTTTTACAATTTATTGCTGCCATGTGATTCCATGTAATTTCAGATAACTATGATCTGTGATTTCTTGAAAGTTGTTCATAGTAGCTGTCGGTTGCTGCATATTTTAGTATATCTCCATTTAAGATAGCTTGGATGGCAATTGCAAATAATTTGCAGATGACCTTTAGCTTTGGATCTTCCCACTTTAACCTGACTTTTGTCAGATACTCTTTTTTGTTTCCAATAAATTTTAATGCAATTGATGCAGTGGAAAGCTATTGCAAAATGAGGATGATTCCTAGCTTATGTCAGGCATATGAAAATTCCCTTCAGCATTTTTAGTGAGTTAATGCCACATATTTGCCCATTCATGGCACACAATCGACATTTGATATTGGTTTCATTTGGATTTTATATTCTTAACTGCATCCAAGATTTCTGCCATCTAGAAAGTTGAGCGTTCTTGTACATGCAGGTGCGATCAAAGCTGAGCACATTTGGAGGCTTTGGGGGACCAACTGAAGTAACATCTGGGGGCAATGCCTTGAAATTTTATGCATCTGTCCGCCTGAATATTAAAAGAGTTGGCTTGGTTAAGAAGGGTGAAGAGGTAAATGGCTACTTTATTAATAGTTGTTGCTATTAATATGACAAAGGAGGTATTAATAGGCCTATTTGTTAGTGTAAATTGACTTTATTGTGAGACAAGAGGTTTCTGTACAGAACAGTTTATAATTCCCAACTACTGCCATAAGGATTTCAATTGGTGAATCAAGGAAGGGACTTTTTTCTGAAATTAGAAACAATAAAGTACTGAATACGACAGTGGGAGCACCTCCTTAGCCAAACTTGGAACCTCTCCCCAGTACAGTGGTGCCAATCAGCTGATAGAAATTCAGTTGTTCACATGGATTTATTTGCTAATTTATGAATAAAAGTTTAAATAGACATTTGAGCATTTAGATTTAACATAGAAGTGCAAACATCTCTTATTTCCTCTATTAACGAGGATAGTCCTGTTTATGCATTCTTGATAGCATTTCCAGGGCAGGAAGATGTGAAACAATTTTCATCTGCAGTACCTACTACTTTAATGAGACATAACGAGTCCAATTTTAAAGCCATGCATAATGTGACCTTTAAATAATAACTTTTTTTTTACCATACAACGCTCTGAATATCTTTCATTACACGACATTTGGTCTTTGACGCTGTCATCTAAAATGCTTCCTTTTGGATGCACCGTATTAAGATGTTGCCTAAATGAACTTAATTTGCTTTTGGCCGCTGTGGCAGTCATGACATGAATTGGTCTTTTGCAGACTGTAGGAAGCCAGGTTTTGGTGAAGATTGTGAAGAACAAACATGCCCCGCCATTCAAGACTGCTCAGTTTGAGCTTGAATTTGGAAAGGGGATAAGCCGTGACTCAGAGGTAATAGAATTAGGCTGCAAACACAATTTCATTACAAAAGGAGGTGGTGCTTTCTACAGTATGAATGGCCATAGCTTCCGTGGAAAAGATGCCATTAAGCGCTATTTTGTGGAGAATGAAGGTGCTCGGCAAGAGCTGATAATGAAGCTCCGAGAGAAATTATTGCATGAAACAGAAAAGAAACATGAGCCAGGCAATGAAGTTCGAGATGGAGATCTGGCACAAGATAATGTAACATCTGACACGACTGATGAGGAAGCGGTTGCTGCAGTTGTGGCATGATGCATCATGTGCTCAGAAGACCAGATCCTTGTACCCAAGCCCATTCTAAATTCTCAGATGGAATATGAATTTCTTGGAACCAGAATCCAGAATGATGTCTTCTTCGAGCAAAGATTTTGTTCAGGGATGCGCTGGACCACTTGCTTCTAAGTGGTCATTTGCAGTGGTGGCAAATATCAAGTCAGTGGTTCTCGGTTTTCCAAGTCACCTTGATGCATGTGTTGTGCTGATAACCAGTGGCATCCTAAAATGGCAAATTCAATTGGCTTTTTCGATCACTTGTAGGGGACGAAAGGTCCTTAACAGGGCTGTATATCAAGAATTTCAGAGTCTTGTTGAATGCTGCCACGTTTGCAATATAATTAGTTCATAATTATCTATCTGCTTACTTTCTCTTGATTGGTATAATGATCAACATAGCTTTTTAGCTAATTACTAATAAACATATTTGGCAAATTGACAGAGATTTTGGAATAAGCTTTGAAGTAGTTAGAAAGCATGAAGGAGAACAGCTTAGCAGTAGGCATTTTCCCAGTTGTATGTTTCTGTCAGTGTCTAGTTTCTTTACAGGGGTTTCTCTTCATGTTTCGTGGGATGCAAGATATGTCTATCGTCCTTGGTTTCTATTTAGTTTAATAGAGTGGTGCTCTG
Organism: Calamus simplicifolius; assembly: GCA_900491605.1. Classification (NCBI taxonomy): domain Eukaryota; kingdom Viridiplantae; phylum Streptophyta; class Magnoliopsida; order Arecales; family Arecaceae; genus Calamus; species Calamus simplicifolius. Next base: position 458,793 of record UESW01004781.1, read on the forward strand.
TTAAAATTGTTTGACAAGTAGTTTCATGTGATTTCCAGGTGTTTTGACCTCCGAATGACAAGAATCAGTTTAGGCATGGTGACTTTTTGAGATCCGTTAGATTGCTCGTCAATTCAGTAAGTAACTGTTGTCCCAGTTGAATTTGTTGAGTTCTGGGCTGTCTTGCTTTGGATTTAAGGACTGTTTTGGTTGCCTGGCTTTTGAATGTGTGACATCCTCCTGACGAAGAACTAGAGGCAGGTGTCCCACCCTATTCTTTCTTTATTGCTTAACACCCTTTGGTGAAGACTTGCATTTTATACGCAAGGAATGTTCTATCCAAGGAAAAAAAAAAAAAAAGGGATGTGAGATGTAAATTTCAAGATATGTCAAGATAGTGTGTTTTTATATTTTTTGGTTGTGTTTGATGAATCATTCATATCCCCATAACTATTCTACCATGATATAATCGACATAATATGTTGGATAAAATATGGGGATAATCCAAGGCATGTAAGGCGTTATTGGCTCCCAACTCGCCGACGGTTTGACCGTGTTGCTGGGATCAGCAATTCTACGCTATCCTCTTGCATTGTAGCATGTCTAATTATACGCCCCATACTCTATATTGGATCTAGAGGTGGTAACCCATCATATGCCGACATGCAAGGCGTTTCGAAATATAACATTTAATACAAGAAGGGGTAATAATTATATTTCGTCCAATTTAAATGGTTCTTAATACAAACCATAATAATATGTTTTAGGCTACATGCCAAAATACATAATTCAATGGGGTTACAACAAAGTATTGGATCTAGGTCACTCTGATAGCTGCTCCAACTACCCCATATCCCCATCTTCAGTTCTGTGGCTCTGAAAAACATTGTGAGATTTAAATGAGCTCACACTCAATAAGTAAGCCAACTATAATGTAATATAATCACTTCATGCTTTTATAAACTAAATTTTTTCACAATAAAATATGCCAAGCTTCCATATTTCAGATACATTTTACCATGTTATCAAAACATGCATCATATGCTCAAAATAAATTTTGGAAGCAATTGCCATATAGTATATCAAGAATATACAATTTCAGGATAAAACACTGTACCACTGTAAATAGCATGTAAAAAAAAATATTTTTATACCAATGTCCACGGCCACACACTATGTACACAGAACACCCCCCTCGGGTGTATCCTCCCTAAATATCCCCTAGGAGTCAGGGTCCTGGAACCAGTGTCATGCACTCACATCCTGCCATATCCGGCTACAACACACCCCAAGAGTGTGTTCTCCATATACCCCCCTATGGAGATGGGTCCCGGTGCCATGTGGCATAATATTGCCATATCCTGTCACAGCACACCTCCTGGGTGTGTGCTCCATATACCCCCCTATGGAGTTGGGTCCCGGTGCCAAGTGAGTCATGCAACATATCACATCATACCATATCATAGCGGACCATAGTGGGACATATCATCATATACACAAAGTATCATTTGCTAAATAGCATGTATCGTTGCAAAAATGCAATCCATATACTTTTCATAAAAACATCATACACATGTATATTTATAAAACCTTTAACAATTTCAAAGTTATGCCAATTGATCAGTTGTCCACATAGATACTCAATTATTTACAAAATATAATAAATAATAAACTAATCATAGCAAAGGCTCATTTGCAAATAATAATACCAATCCATTTTCTTATTTTTCAAATAATGCAATATATAACAATATAACATTTAAATACATAATTTTTATATTTTAATAATTTATAAAATTATGATAAATGACTTACTTACCTCTGGCGCTAATCCAAAGATGTAATTGGCTATTTAAGCACCTGGGTACCTACAGCATCAATTTCCAATTTTTAGTCCCCAAAAGTAGCATATCAAAATAGCTTTTAGCTCTACCCAGTTTTAATCCCGGGGCCAACTTGGGGCTTGAATATCTCCAATACATAAGCCCAAATGGGAAAATAAAAATACCCCCAGAAACTAGAATCAACACTGATCCGGGCATATTTTTATTTTTCCATTTTTGGCCCAATACAGGGTTCAAATCGGCCCAAAAATGGCTCGCGAAACGGCCCAATAGGGCCCAAAAGGGGGGAACGGCCCAAACCGGCCCGCTCCCCCTTCTCCCCGCCTCCCCTGTTTCGTCCGAAACAGGGGAAGGTGTGCCGGCGGCCGGGGCCACCGCCGGCCACTTCCCGGGGGGCCCGGCCGCCGCCGCGGCCGAGCTCCTCCCCTCTCTCCCTCTCCCTCTCTTTCTTTTCCTCCCGCCACCCGCCGCGGCTATTACCATGCCGGTGGCACGGCCGGCCGGACCTCCACCGGACGCTGCCCCGCCGGTGGAGGCCGTCGGCGCAGCCCGGGCCCGGCGAGCCGGCGGGCACTCCGCCGGGCCCGAACCAAGCCGTGAACGGCTTGGTTCCGTGAAGAAGGGAGGTCTCCCTCCCTCAAACTCTCTGTCTCCTCTTAATCTCACTTGCCATGGAAGAAGGGGGAAGAGGGAGAGTACCTGGCGAATGATGGAGGTGGGTGGAGGGAAAGACTCCCTCCTCCCTCCCCATTTATAGCAGCGTGGGGAGGCCTCCTCTGCGCTTGAGAGAAGAGGGCGCCCCCTCTTTGACCGGCGGAGCTGGGGAGCCAGTGCGGGCGGCGCCTCCCCCTCCTCCGGTCCAAGAAGACGGATCCTCACATGTGAGGATCCGGGGCTCACATTCTCCCTCCTTATAAAAATTTCGGCCTCGAAATTGATGTGTTCATATAACATTTAGAATCCAAAGCTTTGATCATAAGAATAATTATCTTTTCATTTACATATACTAAGATACAAACAATAAGGATATTTCTTTTTCACTTCCTCCTCCAGCTCCCAAGTAGCTTCCTCTCAGAATGGTTACTCCACTGAACCTTGACATAGGGAATGCTACGCCGTCTTAAGACTTGTCCTTGCGGTCCACAATACGCACAGGATGCTCTTCATATGTCAGATCATTCCTTAACTGCATGGGCTCAAACTGTATCACATGGCTGGGGTCAGAAATGTACTTTCTCAACATAGATACATGAAATACATTGTGTACCCCAGAGAGCACTGGAGGTAATGCCAGGCTATAAGCCACCTCCCCTACTTTACTCAGAATCTCAAATGGCCCAATGTATCGTGGACTCAATTTACCTTTAATCCCAAATCTCATCACATTTTTGGTTGGTGATATCTTCAGAAAGACATGGTCTCCAACCTGAAATTCTAGCTCCCTTCTTCTCACATCTGCATAGCTCTTCTGTCGGCTCTGAGCTGTGCGGAGTCGTTCCTTAATCAACTGCACCTTCTCTACTGTCTGCCGAATCAGTTCAGGGCCCAACAATCTTCTCTCTCCCACATCATCCCAACATAAGGGGGATCTGCATTTTCTACCATACAAGGCCTCAAATGGAGCCATCTGGATACTGGCTTGGTAACTATTATTGTAAGCAAATTCCACTAAAGATAAGTGGTTGTCCCAAGCACCGCCCAAGTCCATCACACAGGCTCGCAACATGTCCTCCAGGGTCTGTATGGTCCTCTCAGACTGCCCATCTGTCTGAGGATGAAAGGCTGTGCTGAAGTTCAATTTGGTCCCCAGAGCTCTATGAAGACTCTTCCAGAATTGGGACACAAACCTAGTATCCCGATCTGATACAATAGATACGGGGACACCATGAAGCCTCACAATTTGTTCAATATACATGTTGGCTAATCTCTCACTGGAAATCCCAACTCTGAATGGCAGGAAATGGGCTGACTTCGTCAATCTGTCTACAATGACCCACACCGCATCATTGCTCCTAGGGGTCTTAGGCAGACCAGTCACGAAGTCCATAGTGATCTTCTCCCATTTCCATTGTGGAATCATCAGAGATTGAAGAGGTCCCGCAGGCCTTTGATGTTCAGCCTTCACTTGCTGACATATTAAACATTTGGCCACATACTGAGCAATCTCTCTTTTCATTCCCTTCCACCAAAAATTTTCTTTTAGGTCTCTGTACATCTTGGTGCCTCCTGGGTGCACTGTATAGGGAGAGTAGTGGGCCTCCCTCAGAATTTCTGCTCTTAGTTCCACCACATTTGGCACACAGAGCCTGCCATCAAATCTCAGGGATCCATCCTCCATTATAGCAAATTCATTTTGAACCCCTGACTTCACAGCTTCTTTAATCTTTTGCAGGTCCAAGTCTTCTTTCTGGGAGGACTTGATCCTGTCTATCAGAGTGGGTTGGAGTACAAGTGCTGCCACAAGCCCATCGGACCGCTGTACTCGCAATCCAACCTCCAACTTCTCAAGGTCCCTCCAGATGTGAGGCTGAGAAGTGATCATAGAAGCTAACTCCGAGGAGGACTTCCTACTCAAGGCATCAGCTACCACATTGGCCTTCCCTGGATGATAGTGCAGGTTCAGGTCATAATCTTTTAGTAGCTCCATCCACCTCCTCTGTCTCAAATTTAACTCCTTCTGAGTGAAGATGTATTTCAGACTTTTGTGGTCTGTATACACATCACATGTCTCTCCATACAGATAATGCCGCCAAATCTTCAAGGCAAAAATCACGGCGGCCAACTCCAGGTCATGGGTAGGATAGTTTTGCTCGTATGGCTTTAACTGCCGGGAGGCATAGGCTATCACCTTCTCATTTTGCATCAGAACACATCCCAATCCCTTCCGAGAAGCATCCGTGAATAAGGTGAATCCTCCAGATCCTGACGGAAGGGTAAGGACGGGGGCTGATACTAGGCGTTGCTTCAGCTCCTGAAAACTTCTCTCACACTCCTCAGTCCAATCAAACTTCGCTTGTTTTTGGGTCAAGCGAGTCAGGGGTAGAGCAATGCGAGAGAAGCCTTCCACAAATCTGCGATAATATCCAGCCAGCCCCACGAAACTTCTTATTTCAGACACATTGGAAGGCCTACACCAGTTAACAACTGCCTCAATCTTCTTTGGATCCACAGATATGCCATCTTTAGATATTATATGACCCAAGAATGATACTTGGCTCAACCAGAAGTCACACTTCTGCAACTTGGCATAAAGCTTTTTCTCCCGAAGAGTTTGCAGAACAATCTTCAGGTGGTCCACATGCTCCTCCTGGCTTTTAGAATACACCAGGATGTCATCAATGAACACCACCACAAACTGGTCCAAGTATGGCTTAAAGATTCTGTTCATCAAGTCCATGAATGCTGCCGGGGCATTAGTCAACCCAAACGGCATCACCAAGAACTCGTAGTGGCCATACCTAGTCCTGAATGCTGTCTTAAGCACATCCCCAGCCTTGACCTTGAGTTGATGGTATCCTGACCGAAGATCAATCTTCGAGAATACCCGAGCTCCTTGGAGTTGATCAAATAGATCATCAATCCTTGGCAGAGGATACTTGTTCCGCACTGTTACCCTATTGATTTCTCGGTAATCAATGCAGAGCCGAAGACTTCCATCTTTCTTTTTGACAAATAATACTGGAGCACCCCAAGGAGATACACTAGGTCTGATGAATCCCCGGTCAAGGAGCTCCTGCAATTGGCTCTTCAACTCTTTTAGCTCAGCTGGGGCCATACGGTACGGGGCCTTGGATATAGGTCCAGTGCCAGGGGCCAAATCAATAGTGAACTCAACCTCCCGATCTGGGGGTAATTCGGTCAAATCATCTGGGAATACATCAGGAAATTCCGAGCCACTGGAATATCCTCCAACTTGACCTCATCCTGCTGAAGATCTTTGACCACAGCAAGAAACCCTTGGCTACCCTTCTTCAAATACTTTGCGGCCTGTAGTGCTGACACAAACACCGAGGCCAGATGCTCCTGACTTCCAGTAAAACTGAATTCAGGTTGATTAGGATTTTGAAGATCACCATCTTCCTGAAACAGTCTACTGAAGCATGATAGGAGGCCAACCAGTCCATCCCAAGGATAACATCAAAGGATTTTAGTGGGAGGACGATTAGATCGGCCTTCAATCTCCTATCCCCCATGTTAATCAGGCAAGATCTGCATACTGAGTCTACCCTCATAACATCACCATTTGGGAGAGCAATGAGCAACTCCTGCTCTAGGGGAACGGGTGTCAAAGATTCATCCTTGGCGAGATATGTGCTAGATACAAATGAATGCGTGGCACCCGGATCTACTAAGAATTGAGCATAAGCATTGCCTACTTTAATTATACCTGGTCACAAAATTTAGTTTGTCTTAGATGTCATGAGGTTTAATCAATACTTTATCATTCATGATTAATGCATCCCATTGCATATGAATGAAGCAATCTTAAACGAGTACTTAAGTAACAGGCGTACCTGTCACAACGGAGTTGGAAGCGGCAGCATCCTGTTGTGTGAGAGTAAAGACTCTTCCCTGGGTCCTAGGCTGCTGCTGCTGGCCTCTGCCCTGATCCGCAGGAGGCTGCTGATCCCTCCGAAGGGGACAAGTGGCCATCTTGTGACCCACCTGCCCACATATGAAGCAGGCACCAGCCGTCCCGCGGCACCACTTGCCTGGTGGGAGTTTCCGCATTGAGGGCAACGAGTTTCCGTACTCTTCGGTCCTGAGGGGGCCTGATAAGGACCTTTCTTCTTGGCCTGTCCTGAAGACTGGCCAGAAGGAGGCCCCTTCTTCTTCCTCTGTTGCTGCTCCCACTGCTTATGGACCACACCCATATCTCTCTCAATCACCAGGGCCTTGTTCACCACAGCACTGAATGTGGAGAGTTCAAAGGCATTGACTGCTTGCATCAGTCTAGGCCTCAGTCCCTCGGTGAACTTGATGATCTTGGCTCTCTCAGTGGCGGCTATGTCTGGAGCAAACCGAGCCAACCGGGTAAACTCGGCTTCATATTGTGCCACAGAGAGGTTTCCTTGCTCCAGTTTAACAAACTCCGACTGCATCTGCCTCTGCACACTATTGGGGAAGTATTTGTCATAGAAGACTTCCTTAAACTCTCCCCAGGAAACAGCCCGTCCATCCATTCGCTGCTCCACAAGTAGCCACCAATCATATGCCTCCCCTGAAGGAGGTAGGTAGCGAATCTGATTCGCTCCTCTCTTGGCTACCATGAGCTGCAAAGGCTTTCTCCATCTCCCTCATCCATTTTTCAGCATCGGCAGGGTTAGTGGATCCACAAAAGGGAGCAGGGGCCAAGCTCTTGAACTCAGCAAAGCTCCCCCCTCCCCGCCAGGGCTGGGATGGAGCCGACTGAGCAGGCTGCGGAGCGGGAGAGGCAGGCCGAGCAGGCTGGATTTGCTGAATCTGTTGCTGCATGGCTTGCATAGCCTGCGACATTCCCGCCAGAGCCTGAAGCAACTGGGCTTGAAATTGTGGTTGATCATTGTCAGCTAAATTAACTGAACCAGAGCCTCCAGAAGCTTGCTGGCCTCCCTGCTGGCCAGAGTCACCAGCCTAGGAGTTCCCAATAGGCCGCAGACTCCTAGTGCGACGTGGCATCCTTAACTCCTGCCAGAGTTAGGTTCCAGTCAATAACCTTGTAAACCACAAAATTCAGGCTTTCAAAATATATTGCTTGAAATTTTTAATAAAGTTATCACCCTCCCAATGTAATCCTAATGTTCTGCCTAGTGTCATTTTGTGTTTGTCCCTAAGGTCAAACCTAGGCTCTGATACCACATAAGCTGTCACGCCCCAGACCCTATATTGGATCTAGAGGTGGCAACCCGCCGCATGCCGGGCATGCAAGGCGTTCCGAAATATAACATTTAATACAAGAAGGGGTAATAATTATATTTCGTCCAATTTAAATGGTTCTTAATACAAACCATAATAATATGTTTTAGGCTACATGCCAAAATACATAATTCAATGGGGTTACAACAAAGTATTGGATCTAGGTCACTCTGATAGCTGCTCCAACTACCCCATATCCCCATCTTCAGTTCTGTGGCTCTGAAAAACATTGTGAGATTTAAATGAGCTCACACTCAATAAGTAAGCCAACTATAATGTAATATAATCACTTCATGCTTTTATAAACTAAATTTTTCCACAATAAACATCTGCCAAGCTTCCATATTTCAGATACATTTTACCATGTTATCAAAACATGCATCATATGCTCAAAATAAATTTTGGAAGCAATTGCCATATATAGTATATCAAGAATATACAATTTCAGGATAAAACCACTGTACCACTATAAATAGCATAAAAAAATATATTTTTATACTAATGTCCCACGGCCACACACTATGTACACAGAACACCCCCCTCGGGTGTAACACCCCCCTCGGGTGTATCCTCCCTAAATATCCCCTATGAGTCAGGGTCCTGGAACCAGTGTCATGCACTCACATCCTGCCATATCCGGCGACAACACACCCCAAGAGTGTGTTCTCCATATACCCCCCTATAGAGATGGGTCCCGGTGCCATGTGGCATAATATTGCCATATCCTGTCACAGCACACCTCCTGGGTGTGTGTGCTCCATATACCCCCTATAGAGTTGGGTCCCGGTGCCAAGTGAGTCATGCAACATATCACATCATACCATATCATAGCGGACCATAGTGGGACATATCATCATACACAAAGTATCATTTGCTAAATAGCATGTATCGTTGCAAAAATGCAATCCATATACTTTTCATAAAAACATCACATACACATGTATATTTATAAAACCTTTAACAATTTCAAAGTCATGCCAATTGATCAGTTGTCCACATAGATACTCAATTATTTAAAAATATAATAAATAATAAACTAATCATAGCAAAGGCTCATTTGCAAATAATAATACCAATCCATTTTCTTATTTTTCAAATAATGCAATATATAACAATATAACATTTAAATACATAATTTTTATATTTTAATAATTTATGAAAATTATGATAAATGACTTACTTACCTCCTGGCGCTAATCCAAAGATGTAATTCGGCTATTTAAGCACCTGGGTACCTACAGCATCAATTTCCCAATTTTTAGTCCCCAAAATAGCATATCAAAATAGCTTTTAGCTCTACCCAGTTTTAATCCCGGGGCCAACTTGGGGCTTGAATATCTCACTACATAAGCCCAAATGGGAAATAAAAATACCCCAGAAACTAGAATCAACACTGATCCGGCATATTTTTTTTTTCATTTTTGGCCCAATACAGGTTCAAATCGTGGCCCAAAAATGGCTCGCGAAACGGCCCAATAGGGCCCAAAAGGGGGGAACGGCCCAAACCGGCCCGCTCCCCCAATCTCCCCGCCTCCCCTGTTTCGTCCGAAACAAGGGAAGCATGTGCCGACGGTCGGGGCCGCCGCCGGCCACTTCCCGAAGGGGCCCGGCAGCTGCCGACCGACCCGGAGCCGGCCGCCGCGCGACCGAGCTCCTCCCCCTCTCTCCCTCTCCCAATCTCTTTCTTTTCCTCCCGCCACCCGCCGCGGCTATTACTCATGCCGGTGGCACGGCCGGCCACCATGGCCAGCCGGACCTTCCAGACGCTGCCCCGGCGCCGGTGGAGGCCGTCGTCATAGCCCGGGCTTGGCGAACCGGCGGGCACTCCGCCGAGCCCGAACCAAGCCGTGAACTGGCTTGGTTCCGTGAAGAAGGGAGACCGTCTCCCTCCCTCAAACTCTCTGTCTCCTCTTAATCTCACTGTGAAATCCATGGAAGAAGGGGGGAAGAGGGAGAGTACCTGGCGAATGATGGAGGTGGGTGGAGGGAAAGACTCCCTCCTCCCTCCCCATTTATAGCAGCGTGGGGAGGCCTCCTCTGCGCTTGAGAGAAGAGACGCTGCCCTCTTTGACCAGCGGAGCTGGGGAGCCGCCCGCGTGCGTTACGGCTGCGGCGCCTCCCCCTCCTCTGGTCCAAGAAGACGGATCCTCACATGATGAGGATCTGGGGCTCACACTAATGGATGAAGCAGGTTAAGCGTCATCGCAGCTCTCAACTCTATTCTCAAATTGGGAGTTAGGATTTGGTTCGGATCCGAGGCAATCCAGTCTAGTGGTTAGTCGATCAAGATTTTCTTATTCTAGGAACTAAATTTTTTTCTTAATGTTCTTCTCATGCCATATGTTGCGTTCTCCTATTACCTAACACCTCGATTTCTTTCTTGCCCTTTCTTTCACCTACCACCCTGCCTCCTTGTTTACCTCGCGATTATATATGAAACATGGACGCTTGTCAACTATGAGGCAATATCCGATCGAACCTTATTGTTTCTTATGAAAGCGCAAGTTTACGTTTGACTTTGGCTTTACATGGCAAAATAAAAGAAATGCATTGACTCCAAAGGCTTTTGACTCAAATTTTGGAGAGAAAAAGTTGGGGGGTTGGTGGTGGTAGGACTTCAAATTATTGAAGCCAGTGGCAGTGAGTATGACAGTTAATGAGGGGGCTCGTTTGTGTTGGTGGTAGGACTTCAAATCATTTAAGCCGATGAGTATGACAGTTAATGAGCCCCTTGTAGTGGGGCTCGTTAGTGTCGGCTATGGCATTCATATTGATTGATTCACCTTCTACGTATGCTCCAATTTCATATTGTGAATGCACTATAATACATCCTTATTGTCTAGGTTAGGTGAGTTAATTTCATCCAACCTTTTTACCTCTCCATTCTTGTCTTTGATTCTTGACTGCTTGCTTAAAATTTTTTGGCTCATCCATTTTTTGCATGAAATAGTAGGTTCTTCTAGGGTTTATCATAGAATTGGCTTTGTTTCTTGATGATTTTATTAATGTTTGAGACATATAGGATTTGTATTATATTTTTAATAGCATTCTACGACTATACGAAAGTATGATGGGTCCTTCTGAGTATCTTTTTTTTATATAATAAAATAAATTATAAATTGTGGATTAGGATCATTCTTTTTCAATAAATCACTATGATAATTTAGATGTATATATATATGAGAGAAGCACACTTGTTAGGAGATGATGAAGTTGTAGAAGCACACAATCCTTTGAAAATTATCATTCCAATTACTTTAGTTCATGTGCTTATTTAGTATTTTGCTTATCTTTGGATCTCCATTACCATGCATTAAAGGAGATGCCAAATGTAAGCTTGGTTAACAAGCTCCCTTTTTTTTTCTTACTCTAAGGTTTTGAAGGAGTAAAATATCTGATTATAACATATCTTTTTTCTCTCTCTTTCCCCTTCCCCCTAGCCTCTAATTATAGAAGGATTTGATTAGGTTTAATTCTCCCCAAGGGTTGCCTCTAATTAAAGAACTCACCCATAAGATGAGGTGGCATCCTTTTCTTGGACACCCTCATCAAGAGTCCTAGATAGATTCTTCGACTAAGTATGGGATGGGGTCTTGGTCATAAAAGTTGCCCTTTCTTATGAAAGCACATAATATGTGCTCCCTTCTAGTGTTCAAGAAGGTAGGGGTACTAATCCCTAAGGGCCACCCCCTATACTTTAAGATATGTATTATTTAGGGCATAATAATTGGTAGGGGTGACTATTACTTGTCTTGTTTGGTGGCCTCTACTTGGATCTAATCTAAGTAGCCTAGGGTTGAACTAGATCCAATCATATTTAACCCAATCTAATTCAATTCTTATGTTTAGAATTATTCTATTATTTAATCTCCTTTGTAACTAAATTTATATTATACTCGATCTAGTCTGTAAAAGAATAAGCAAACGAAATCTTACTTGCTAAAAAAATTATTCCAATTAGCTTGGAGATAGGTGGTATGTATTTAGTTATGCTTTCTCGATATGATCCAGCATAGAGATCGAGGACTTATGTCACGTTATTGAACCTCATAGTAAATAGGATAAAATCATTTGGTTTTTTTATCATATAAGTCATATTTTATAATTTAATCACTCTAATTCCATTGCCTCAATATGACTATTAAGCATGGCATTATCAGACCTTTAACAATATGATTCATGACTTATTAGAGCATTATATCATGTCAAACACGCTCTTATAAAATTATTCATATAAATCATTTTTTGAAAATAATTTACTATTAATTATAATACATTTGTAGAATAATTATTTTCAAATCCTCTCAAGTTACTATCTAACCTAAGCAAACATGTTTAATTACATCTCTATTTTAATATGTAGACTATGTTGTTATGATAGTTTTTATAATGGACATCTTGACTTCTTCTTGCATCTAGATCCAGTAAATCACCGTATTCCTTGTGAGTGCAGCCCAATTTAACTCATATCTATAAACATATTTCTAGTACTTAGAAATATCCAATCATATAATTGTTTACTTGAATAAACTTTGGACTATTTATGGATTCTTCTCTTCTTTTATAGCTGATGTGAGATACATATTCTATATTATATATGGCTTTATGAATAGGATATAGTTATAATATCTCAACTATTCATTATGTTAATTATGTAAATAGTTTATAAGGACATACTTTATTTCAACACTCAATAGATGTGACACAAAAAATATTTAACCTTCAATTGGCCAAGAGGGTAGCCAATCACTTGACAAGGTCACTACTTGCATATGTGATTCGTGGGAGGTCAATCAATGGTCTAGGCCAGTGAATGAGGGTTGATAATGGGCAGGTAATGGTGGATTCCTTTTGATTAACTCCTTTGGATTGCCTCATGACCAAGAACTTATCATTCTTAGAAGTCATTAAGTTACAACTACTCTTATAATACAATTACTTATTTAAGTTGTATCATGACCGAGAACTTCATGGCCTCATAACCGAGGACTTCTAATGAAGTTACAGCTAATTGTAGAGAGAGAATTCAAGCTTTCATTATTGCTTCATGATAAAGTAGTCGAAACGAAGTAAGCTTCTCCTAATCACTGTTGTTGGAATTAATCAAGAGTGCTCCCACAAGATTACAATCACGATACGGATGTGGTCACTTGACAGTTTGTCTAATTGTTCTGTCTCTTCTGTTTAGTTTTTTGCTATCGTCATAATAAATTCACATTTTCAATTGGTGCACAAGGTGATGATGCCCCTTTGTTGCCAGTTTATCAGTATACCGTTGCTCAGGTGGAGTTAGTCTTTAAGAACCATATATGTGCATTGCTGTTGCCAATCATATACCCCTAGCATATTCATTATTATTGGTTATATTGACCAGCAGTCCCAAAAGGGCTTAGGGATGGTAATGGGATAGGTTGGAGTTGAGGACTTAAATTCTGCTAAAGAAAAGTTAATTCTTATTCCTGTCCTGCTGTACTAATGAAGTTTTTTTCATTCCATTCTCACTTCATATAAATTAATAATAAATCTCTATCCCTATTTTATTACCACTATGCTATCATCCTCTGCCTTTTCTTTGTCTATCTTCATCTTGCCTCTAATAATATAAATAATTTTTTTAATTTTATAAAACTAACAACATACTAAAAAACTGAAGAGGCCAGATGTAAGAGAGGTATTAAAGTGGAGAAAAATATTAATATATATGAGGTTAATTTTTAATATAAAAAAATATATAAAAGTATTATAATACTTTAAGTACGAGGCCAATGAGAGATGGTATGAGCTGAGCCACATATATGCTTATTTTTGTTCTCATCCCATTCTCACCGGTAATAAAAAAATAATCTTCATTTCATTTGTCTCCCTTTTCATAAAAGACAAAATCTGCGGTGAGATGCTGGCGTCTGGTGGATTTGGTCTTCTTGGTTCCACAGTGCCCCTTGCGGAGTTATGTGTTGCTTGGGCTGGTATCTGTTGTGCTATTCGCTGTCTGGGAGCTTGCAGTATTATTATTGAAGGGGATTCCATTACTGTTATCCGCTGGATTAGACAGGATTTTCGCGCCCGTTTGCCTATCATCCCCTTGATTGGAGATATTCATTCTAACCTTCAGGGTATTTCTTGCGCCAGGATTAGGCACATCTACCGGGAAGCCAACTCTGCGGCAGATTAGATTGCTACTAGGATGGCGTCTCATTCTGGTTCTTGAAGCTGAAAGCCGGGTAAACCTTGCCCCCCTGTTCTCTCCCAAATTTTATACTATGTATATCAGGTTTGACTCACCCTAAATTGGTATGATCACCCGCCTGTACCAAAAAAAAAAAAAAAATACAAAATCTCCGTTCCAAATTGTGTGGAATGAAGTGGCTCTTGCTTTATGTGTTGAAACTAGCACCGGCTTAGCAAAATTGAAATATAGAAGGCTAGAATGGCTCACTCTCAAGCAAGGAAAAGTTTGGCTAAGGGCCTATTTGGATGGAAGAAAATAAAGGGGAGGAAAAGAAAAAGAAAAAGAAAGGTTATAAGTTATCTTGTTTGAAAGAAAAGTAAAAGAAAAAAGAGGAAGAGAATGAGAGTAATCGATTTACTTTTTTTTTTTTTTTTTTAGAGAGAATAAATTTTTTAACCCCCAAATCAACGAGTAAGCTAAAAAAAAGGAAAAAAAGTTGTGAAAGATCAAAATATTCCTTCATTTTGTATACTTTATTCTTTCGTTCTCACGATTCATTCTTTATTATGGAGGATATAATTGTTACATAACTCTTTTCCTTCTTTTCTTTCCTCTTTATTCAAACAAGATATTAATTGATATTACTCTTTCTTTCTCATCCATCTTTTCCAAATAAGAAAAAAGAGACAACTCTTTCTTTTCTTTTCTTTATATTTCTTTATTTTTTTTTACTCTTCCCCTTTTTTTTTTTTTTGAAAAATTCCAAACATAGCCTACTAAAGTTCATACCGAGTAAAGCAACCATGCATGACATAGACAATTAGATCTTCATCGGTGTTATAAATGTCAATTACTCCGGCCACTATTTTACCTGCGTAAGGCTTCAATTTAGTACATCTAATCGAGCGTTGCATGACTTTTTTGTTCTATCCCAATCCTCGTGCTCGACATGCAGCCCCGAAATTCCATCTACTCCCAAAATGCAGTCAACAACATTGGTTACGGAATGCGAGCATGCGGCCCAATCAGTCGTGCCATGGTGCTAACAACACTCTCATGACTCTCGATCCAGTGCCAGCGAATCCCGCGCCCCCACGTGAATTGCTCCAAATTGAAGTCGCACCGGTCGGCCAGCCAACATGTTTTAAGTGCTGGGGAGCAATCCAGCTCACGTCCACGCGCTCTCCGGCCGACCACCGCATGGACCATATTTAATTATTTATCAAGAGAGTCATGGCATAACAACCGGCAGCGAATCCCAATCCACCCCTTTCCTCCTGGACTTCTAATGGCTCCAATGGAATATTGAATGGACTACTTCTACTATATATATATATATATGTACGTTAGCAATATCATCGATCGGTGGCCATCTGATCTCCTCTAATTAATTAGTAATTAATCCCCACCGCCAGGCCCCAGCGCCGACCATCGGTATAACATTATCACTGCAGTGCGAGCCATTGGCGCCATTTCTCGAAAGCGAAAGGACTCCCAATTCGCTAGGCAAGATCAGTAGTCGATCGAGAAGCCAATGGAAGCAGCCATTGCCATCCTTCTCTTCGTCGCTTTCTCCTCCGCTTTCACCGTCTCCCAATGCGAAGCGAGCAAAGGCGAGTGGTTGATTCTAAAGCCCAGCATCGGAATCTCGGCCATGCACGTGGCGCTGCTTCCGAACAACAAGGTCGTGGCCTTCGACCGCACCGACTTCGGGCCTTCCAACATCTCGTTACCTCTGGGGAAATGCCGGAACGACGCCAGAGACCAGGCCCTCACCCGCGACTGCACCGCCCACGCCGTCGAGTTGGATCTCGCTACCCTCGCCGTGCGCCCCCTCAGCGTGCTCACCGACACCTGGTGCTCCTCCGGCGCGCTGTCGCCCAACGGCACCCTCGTCCAGGCGGGAGGCTTCAACGATGGCGACCACGCCGTCCGTTACTTCTCCCCCTGCGAAACCTGCGACTGGATGGAGGACTTGGACGGGCTCGCCCTGAGGAGATGGTACGCCACCAATCACGTACTCCCGGATGGAAGAGTTATCGTCGTCGGTGGTCGAGGGCAGTTCAACTATGAGTTCATACCCAAGACTTCCAGCTCCGATCGCTCGGCCTTTGAGCTGCCGTTCCTTAGACAAACCAAGGATGCGGCCGAGAACAATCTCTACCCCTTCGTTCACCTCTCCACCGACGGCAATCTCTTCATCTTTGCCAACACGAGATCCATCTTGCTCGATTACGTGAACCACAGGGTACTGAGGAACTTCCCGGCAATGCCCGGCGGAATCGCCCGCAACTACCCGAGCTCCGGCTCGTCGGTGCTCCTGCCACTTGTTCTCGATCAAAGCGACTCCATTGTGAGAGCTGAGGTGATGATATGCGGTGGAGCATCGCCGAGATCCTACTCCAAGGCTGTGAAACGAGTGTTTGTTCGGGCTTCCACGTCGTGTGGCAGGCTGGCGATCACCGAAGAGTCGCCGGTGTGGGAAATGGATAAGATGCCGATCGGGCGAGTGATGGGAGACATGGTGTTGCTGCCGACAGGGGACGTGCTCATCGTCAACGGCGCGTACCGGGGCACCGCCGGCTGGCGTCTGGGGCGGGTCCCGGTGGTCCATCCCGTTCTTTACAGAACGGGTATCGTTGGTAGCGTGGGGGAGGAACCACCGTTTGAGATTCTAAGCCCATCGACAATCCCTCGCCTTTATCATTCCACTGCCCATCTGATGCCGGACGGACGGGTCTTGGTCGGCGGGAGCAATCCAAACATCAGGTACGAGTTCACAGGGGTGCAGTTCCCAACCGAACTCAGCTTAGAAGCCTTCTCTCCGCCGTACTGCGATCTGAAGAAGAATGGGTTTCTCGGCCTGTGATCATCGCAATAGAGCCAGGGAAGGAGACAGGCCACGGGGAGAGACTGTCCATCAAATTCAAGGCGAGGGAGGTGAAGGAAGAGGGGAAGGTGGTGGTGACCATGGTGGCTCCTGCATTCACCACGCACTCATTCTCCATGAACCAGAGGGTCTTGGTGTTGGAGGTGGAAAGAGTGCGTCGCATTTCCCGCCGGTTTTATGTGGTGGATGGGTATGCTCCGGCGACCGCCGTCCTGGCCCCGCCGGGTTACTATATGGTGTTTGTGGTCCATCAAGGGGTGCCAAGCCATGGCAAGTGGATTCACATCAAGTAGAAGTTTAATTAATTAATGGCTATTGTTTAGATTTATTTAATCCTGCTTTCCTTGATTGTAATTATGATTAGATGTGTTCGATTCTTGACTTGTTTGGTTAGATCGATAGTGTGTTGAAGAACAACATGGGATCATGTTATCATTTCGTCTGGTATATGTATGTCAAAGATCTTCATGGTGATCATTTCCGTTGCAATGCCAAGTAAATGTAGTGAATGAATTGATATTGTCGACATTTTTTTTCTAAAAAAAAAAAAGAATTACCTCATCCTTGCGAATGGATTGGCCAAGGTCACAAGAACCAGGTCTACGTACTGGTGCAAAGATATCTAGCTTCTTTTGATGGGACCAGAGAGTGAAATAATGCCTTATCTTAATTTCGGTCAAGCAATTGGATAAAAGGTTCGAAGTATAGCATGCACGTTATGCATTTATAACTGAGGCAAGCGTGCTCGGAAGGGAGCCGTGGCCTTGAAGGAACAAAGTTACAAAACCCGTGAACTCGTTCCTCCACGCCCTAACACTGCCGGATCACCACTGCACGGATGTCAAAGCACTCTCAACTCAGTTGACCACCTACTCTGCAAATATCAAAGCAAAATGGAGAATGATCAAATGATATACGGGCGCAAGGAACAAGCGTCCTTCCTTGAAGATAAGAATGCAACTCAATCCCTAGTTTTTGAAAAAAAAAATATAAATCTTGATGCTCAACACGGGTCAAATTATTATATGGAGAAGAGAAATGTTATTTCCTTTTGGGTATAAATTATTAAAATAGAGAGAGGAATATTGAGAAAAATGGTTTTACTTTTTCATTGATTAAGAGTGATATATATACAAAAAAAAAAGGTATACAAAATAGAAAACTATCCTAAAATTATGGTTAATTCTCTAATAATGGCTAGAATTTAAAATTTTAAAAAAAAGCTGTGCAAAGATAGAAAACTATCATAAAATTATGGTTAATTCTCTACTAATGGCTAGAATTTAAAATTTAAAGAAAAGCTGTACAAAGACAAGAAAGTATCCTAGAATTATGGTATTCTCTAATATGCCCCCTCAAGATGGAGCTCCGAAGGAGATGCCAATCTTGATCCATAATTCTTGAAAGCGGCTTCGTGGAAGTGGTTTGGTAAGAGCATCGGCAAGTTGATCTGTTGAGGAAATATGAGTAACACGAAGAGCACTTGATTGAAATTGATCCCGAATAAAGTGATAGTCAATTGCCATATATTTCATGCGCGAATGAAAAATTGGATTAGAATAGAGATAGATGACACCAACATTATCATATAGATAACAGGTTGTGTAGGAAGGATGACACCAAGCTGTGTGAGAAGGGAACAAATCCAATTGATTTCTAAAATAATAGCAACAATCGATCGATACTCACACGTTGTTTCTTGGATGACCAAGAAATAGGATGACGATCAAGATAGATAATATAGGCACTCGTAGAGGTATAATCATCTTTGTTGCTAACCCAATCTACATCTGAAAAGGCATGAAGAGAAAGTGAATTTTTCTTATGAAGAAATAATCTATGAGTTAATGTGCCAATAGATATCGAAATAGTCGTTTTGCAGCATTCCAATGTTAGACGTTGGGCAATGCATGAACTGAAAAAGCTTGTTAACAGCATATGCGATGTCTGGGCAAGTGAGGCAAAGATATTGTAGACTGCCAATAATTATTCTATATTTTATGTAGTCAGTCAGAGCTGTACTGAATGAAATATGAGATTTTCATATGTAGCAAGTGGTGTAGCAACATGTTTTGCACTAAACATTTTTGTTCGGGCAAGAAGATCAGTGATGTAGCATTTTTGAGTAAGCAATAGAGCAGATGGAGTGATGAGAACCTCAATGATGAGAAAAATAAGATAAAACACCAAGATTCTTGATTGAAAATTTTTGCGCCAGAAGGTCAATATAGCGCTGAATAATATCAGTGTTGGTACTTATGATAATAATGTCATCCACATAAATAAGTAGATATATAGTAATATCACTGGAGTGGAGAATGAAAAGAGAAGTGCTGCATAAGAGTTTGTGAACCCAACTCAATGAGGAACTAGCGAAGTTCAAGGTACCAAGCTCGTGGGGCCTGCTTGAGTCCACATATAGCCTTCTTTAATTTGCATACATGTGTTGGATTGTCTCTATCAATAAATCCTGAAGGTTGGGCCATGTAGACATCTTCAGAAAGATGGCCTTGAAAAAAGTATTATTAACATCCAACTATCGCAACTACCAACCTCTACTGACTGCCAGGCTTAGAACAAGACATATTATTGTCGGCTTGACAATCGGATTAAAGATGTCATGATAATCCACTCCAGTCACTGATGAAAGCCTTTTGCAACTAATCTGGCTTTGTACCTTTTAATATAACTATTAGAAAATCATTTAATATGAAAGACCCACTTACATTCAACAAGATTCTACAAAGAAGAAGATGGAACAACTCCCAGGTTTCATTCCAAACAAGAGCATCAGATTCATCATTCATAGCTTGTCTCCATTTGGGATCTTTTAGGGCTTGGTTAATAGTATGAGGCTCAATGTCTGACGGTTGAGAAAGGACAATAGTGAGATTCATTTTGGTTAGAGGCTTGTGGATGTTGTTTTTCGCTCTAGTGGTCATGGAATGGGTTTTTTGATTGCTAGTTTGAGCTATGGTTGAAGCATAAGAGGTCTCAGAATTATGTGGTTCTGTTGGTAAACAGTCAACTGTGGTTGCTTGCCGATCAATCGAACTATGTTTGAGTAAAGAGAGGTCGGATGGACAGAGAACGATGATCGATTTGTGAGGAGGGGCATCGACAGTTTGGACATTTTGTGTCGGATGTTGACACGAGAAATCCCTTTATGGAGGCGTATTGAGTGAGCCGCTTGAAGTGGATAGAAGTTGGACAGGGGAAAGCCATTTGAAAATGATTTCTGGGGTAGGACAAGCTAGATAGGATAGGTGAGTGGTAAAGAAAAAAAATTTAAAAAATTTGACATGACGAGAAATATATATTTTAGAAGTGGACAGATCAAGATAGATATAAATACTTTGCGTTGAAGAGTAACCAAGAAAAATACATGAAGTGGAATGAGATTCAAGTTTATGTTTGGTATAAGGACGCAGCCATGAATAACATAAGCAACCGAACACCCGAAGTTTAGTGTAGTTGGGTTGAGACTCAAAGAGTTTTTTAAAAGAAGATGAAAGATGTAGTGTGGGTGTGGGTATATGGTTGATGAGACATACAGCAGTGGTAAGTCCAATAAGTTAGAGGTATCGATGCATAAGTGAGAAGAGAAAGATCAGTTTCAACAATATGGCGATGACGTCGTTCGGAAAGACCATTGTGTTCTGGTGTATGGGGTGGTATAGTAAGATGGGATATACCATTAGTGGAGAGAAAATTATCAAGGGCTTGATATTTGCCACCATTATCTGAATAGAGAGTAATAATTCACTGTTTAAATTGGTTTTCGACTAATGCCTTGAAGTGCACCAAGGCATCATACACATGAGATTTTTGTTTAAGTGGATAATACCAAATATATAGTGTATAATGATCAACAAAAATAATATAGTACTAAAAACCATCAACAGAATAAACATGAAAGGTCCATACATCAGAAAAGAGAAGTTCAAGTGAATGGGATGAGGTTAAGGTAGAAGAAGAAAAATGAATTTTATAAATTTTATTACATGAACATGCATTGCAATGTGTGAAAGAGGATAACGGGCTAGACAATGATAAAAAAAACTTAAAAATAATATTTTTCATAATACTGAATGATGGATGATCCAGTCTAGAGTGCCACTGAACGAAGTGGTCTTGACACTAGAAAATGCAAGCAACGAAGAAGAGGTAACTGAAGGGGATGAAGAAGAGGTAACTGAAGGGGATAGAGAAGAGGTAACTGAAAGGGATGGAAAAAAGGTAACTGAAGGGGATATAGTCGGCCACTCATATATGCCATCCTTAGGTTCACCCATCATAAGGATTGTTCCTGTGTTTAAATCCTTCACCTGAAAGGCAGAGGGTGAGAACTCAACAGAAACATGATTATTAGTGCAAAATTGATAAATTGAAAGTAGGTTCTTTTTTATAGAAGAACACAAAGGATGTTTTGTAAATTAAAAGAGCAAGAGAAAGTAGGTATGATGATAGAACCAGTATAGGTGATGTGAAGAGCGGATCCATCAGATCCTTGATACGGCTATAAAGAGAAAGATTGCTCAAGTTGATGCTTCACTATCCAGCATCCAAGTAGGAGCAGAGTTGTTACCGAGAACAACATGATTGGCTCGTGCAGTGTTGTTTCCAAAAACACATGATTGGCTTGTGGTTGCCAGGATGTGGAGGGGTAATATCCATAAGAACCTTGAGGACAAGGTGTCAAGGATTGTTGATTAGTGACAAGTCAAAACATCGGGCATCGTTTGGCAGTGTGTCCTTGAATGCCGCAAGCTTGACAACGACCCAAATAAGGTTTGGGTTGACATTGATCATAAGGAGAAAACACATTTGTAGGGCCAGATTGTTGTGGTTTGATGATAGAATCATTCGGAGCCATTGAGCCTAAGAAGATTAGGCTCTGATACCATATTGAAATAGAGAGAGGAATATTGAGAAATAATGGATTCATTTTTATTGATTAGGAGTGAATATATATACACAAAATTGGATATATAAAATAGAAAACTATCCTAGAATTATGGTTAATTCTCTAATAATGGCTAGAATTTAAAATTTAAAGGAAAGCTATGCATAGGAAATTATCCTAGAATTATGGTTAATTCTCTAATAATGGCTAGAATTTAAAATTTAAAGGAAAGCTATAAAAAGATAAAAAACTATCCTAGAATTATGGTTAAGTCTCTAATATAAACTTCCATTTGCCTCTCTAAATAAGTTGCCCTGCTAGCATAAATTAGCCGTATCGTATTTCTTTTAAATATAACTTTTAACTTTTGAAAAAAAAAGAGAAAAATATTTAATCTGGACTAATAGAATGCATGCATGCTTATCTCGATGAAGTTTGCAGTTTGCCCTAATATTTTGAAAATCGGACCAAACAACAAACTGGCCTGACATTTGCGTCGTGGGTCAAATAATAATTTTTAATTTAATAATATATAAATATTAATCAAGTGAAAAATTAAAAATCTAAAAAATTCAACCCCAATTTCATTTATAAAATTCAATTCAGAACCTATGACTACTTGTGCATAGGTCTTCTTCCTTAACCATTCAAATATTTTTTTAATTTTTTATTTATTAAAACTAAAAATCTAAAAACCGGGGTTGGATCATTTCTTTGAAACCCGGTCGGTTCAATGGGTTTTTTAGATTTTTATCGAGTCATATAAAAATTAACTTTAATAATAAAATCGAACCGAACTGATTATTAATTTTTAGTTGGACCAGTTTGATTGATTCGATTTTCAAAACCATGGTTTGCCCCATGACCCCAATCCCGATGCTACCACCATTGGATTTAGCAAGATCAGTGTGGAGAGGAATTAAAACAAGGTCGCCGCCAATGACAATTAGAGGGAAAAGGAACCTACAAGGATGCATGGCAGTGCAGTCCGACCAAAGGACTAGGACGAGTCACTTTACCCTGGAGGAATTCCATATTTCGAGCCTTCCAAATTAAATCAACTAAAGGATGTAAACTATTAAAGATTGTGAGAAGGAAACCTCTTGGGATGCTGCCTTGATAAGAAGAAAGTCTCTGGCTTGTCGGAAATTCATAATGGTGTAATCTTAGAGCATTTTCCACACTTGAGTGACCTTTTAACAATGAAGAATAGATGGTTTACTGTCTCATTAGCAGCATGACATGTCTGATAAGTTAGGGAGAAGTTGGTGAGTCTTGGCAGTAAGAAGAGATGTTAATTGAAGTCCACCGATAAACAATTTCTAAATGAAATGGAGGGTGTCAAGTGTTGAGCTTTGATTTTCCAAAGTTTCTCAATGTTGTGAACTCCCATCTTAAACTCTAAATGAATGATTTGGTTGTAGACTTCTTAGACTAATACATTAGATCTATAACTTGGTCCTCAGCTCGAGATGGCAGAAACTTGATCCGACTTACGAATCCGATCCAAACCTATCCAAAAATTAGGGTAAGGATTCTACTTTTTTTTTAATCCAAACTGAAAATGACCCAAACCCAAAAGAGTTCAAAAATTTTAGGTACTTAGATAAGATATACTTTCAATTTTATCGATTTTAAATTTTAGAATTTTCTATATTTGTTATTATCTAATTTTAAAAACTATCATTAGATTGTGTACGTGGTCAATATTTTAATATTTTATATTTTTTGATATATAATATAGTTAATGCTTATATAACTTAATAAATAATAAAATTAGAAGTATATTTTTCTAAGTTGAGTGTTATTGGATGGCCGACATTAATAGCTTCAAATACCTTTAAGAAGGCTATAAAAAATGGAATTAAGCATAACTTTGTTCTTTTTTATGTATATAGAATTAAGCATATTTTCAATATTTTCTTATTTTATTTTGTAATATTATTAATAATTTGATATTAATATTTATTTAATTATAAAAGAATACTTTTATAGATTATTCTTAATCATATTATTTTTATATTTTATAAATTTATGACAATTATTTTTATTAGTGTCTAATCATGTTGTAATTTTGCATCATTTGTTGTACCATTTAAAGTAATAAATGGATTAAAAAAAGAGAGAGAAAGAATAGAATTAATTATTGATAAGTTACTTTAAAAAAGTAAGAAAGCAATGTGTGTTAAATTCTAAAAAGAAAAAAAAATTAAGCCAATGCAAAATAACCCATGGGTTAATCTGAACCCAACCATTTAGGGTTAGGGTTTAGCTTAATTTAATGATCCAAACACAAAAGTGATCCGAATCTAAAAATGATCCAAACTTGAATTGATCCATTTCAATCTGATTGCTAGCTCAATCCCTAATATATATAAATATCAGGCTGACTTGAGCCAGCAATTAATGTTATGGTAATCTCTAGTGCCACACTTTCTTGGAAACAAGAGGTAATCAAGTCATGCTTCTAGGTCTCATCCTCTGCAATGAAACAGCCAATAGTACCACAGCCTTCCAGAATATCTGTATTGCATATAAGCGGCATCTTGCAATTGGGGAAGGTAGAGAACTATGGATGACTGGATAATTAGAATTTATAGAGTCGTACCATTACCAATGGACCATCTAATTAAAGCCCCACTAAATGTGTTGAGATGGCATAATTCCTTCCAAATACCAAACATCCTCCTTGGTAGATAATAATCAGTCCAGCTGTCTTGAAACTTACACTTTGCAGAAATGATTTTTGCAAGAAGCAATGAGGTTGAAGAATGATTCTACCTGCCACTTTAGTAAGAAGAGCAGACCACCAAACTTTGATACCAGGTATGCCCAGTCCTCCATGGTTCTTAGTCTTGCAAATATTCTCCCATGAAACTGTATGGAGTGATCTTCTCTATGTGGTGTGACCCATAGAAAACTTTTGATAGCGTGGTCAAATCAATGTAAGAAATTCTGAGGGTAGCAACATTGGAAATGACAAGAACGAGTGTTGAGCATAACACTGATTTGATTAGGACACATTTACTAGCTAAAGATATATAGGGCTCTTCATTTCCAAGCTTTTAACTTTTAATGGGCTTTGCTAGCCACCTTTAATTCTATGGATGATAATTTTTTTTCTCCGTTTATTCGATCGGTATCATTTCTAATGGATTAAAAAATTTTCAATTTAAACGGCTTAATGGGTAACGAAGATTTTTTGATAATGTTAAATGGGTAAACAGCCTGGGGATGGTATTCTCCGTTCCATTCCGTTTACTCATCTCCATCCCCGTTAGCTTTATATAATATATTTAAATTTTAAATAAATATATATATTAATATATTAATAATTAAATATATATATATATATATATATATATATATATATATATATATATGTATGTTGTGTGTGAAATGCAATTAGAATTTGATAGATCATTTCCTATTTGGTTTGTTACTGTGTTAAAGCTAATGTGCTAGATGTATTAATATCAATGATTAGTTGTTGGCGATTGATCTATCTTATACTAAAAAAAATATTTTTAAATTTTTAATAAATTATAAATTTAATAAAATAATTTTATTTTTTTATTTAAACAGACAAACGGGGTATCCACTGGGTATCTATTTGTCGGCCGGATATCTCCGTTCCCGTCCTATTAACTATAACGGATTAACGGAACGAGAAACGGTGATACTTTTTTTAACGGGGATGGGGACCAGTATAGATCATTCCGAACCATTTTAGGCCCTTGCCATCCCTATTTAATCCTGCCATCAATGGAATCCATAACAACTCTATGGGCATATGCAACTAGCTCTTAAACTATTACGAGCTTTTCACCATAGTGAAGTTAAGCTTCCTTGTGTAAAATTTTTAATCTTCAACTTATATTCTTTCTTTCATTTTGAGCCTTTTCTTAAAGGTTTACTGCACACATGTTGTATGTTTGGCTGGTTTAAAGTTGACTAATGATTGTAAACATGTACTCTAGAGCATTATTGGACAATTTTGCTTGAACTTAATTTACTCAATTATGCTCACTCCTTTATGATGGGGACATCAGCAAGAAGAAAAGGTTATAGACTGACACTCTTTGGTTTTATAGTTAATCTACTTTCCGCAGGTTCCACTTACTCGAGCCAAGAGTTTCAATTTCTCAAGTGGCAACTCATGCTACCAAATTTCAACTTCTGCCAAGTCTCAAAGTATCGACACTTCCTGTCTTGAGTCAACATTGCTATCAAGACATCAAGTCTTCTCTTTGAAAGTCAAATCTTGGAGGACACATGGAGGTATCTGATGATGACACATGGCAACTTAGAAGTAAATCTTAAAGGACACATGGAGGTATCTGATGATGACACATGGCAAACTAAGGAGGTGCCACATGGAAGCTGTGCAACCAAATTTGTTAGGGATTGATTGTAATTAGTTAGCTATATCATAACTAGTCCTTAGATTGTTATGATCTTTTAGTTTTTTGGGCTGAAATTTCTGGAAGTCCTTTGGCCTATAAATAGGCCAAGCTTTCCTCTTGTAGATATGAAGTTTGAGAAATAAAATCAAGTTTATTTGATTTCTTTTGCAAGTGCCTTGTTCATCTTTGAGTATGAAGAGGGTGAGATGCTCTTAGTTTGAGTTGAGGCTCGTGTTTCCCTAGTCTTAGATCTAGGTCACTCCTTGAGGGAGAGGGTGAGAGGCCCAATTTGCTACTCTAAACCATTCTACCAAGGTTCCATAATAGTTTCAGGAAGAAGGACAAGTGCTACCCAAGTCTCAGCAAAATTTTTCAAATCCTTCCTTTCCTTGTTCGATTTTTTTTATTTCCTTCAATTCCTTTGCCTCCACGGTCTTACTTCTGATCACTTGCAGGTTCTCTTGAGGATGTTAGAGTTGAGGATGATGGCTCCACGTCAAGGATCAAGTGCCAAGGTGAGTTCTTAAGTAAGGAGTGTAGATCTTGTCAACCAACCCTCAATTCTTTGAGTGTTGAGTGCATCCCTTCCACTTTAAGATCTTACTTCATTGTTGAAAAAAAAAAAACCTCTTGGTCCTTTAGATCTGAAGTTTTAAAGGTGGCTTAACTTAGTTTGAAGGTTTCCATACCTTTAGATCCTAATCTTTTTATTTCTTTGAAAGAAGCTTGCACAAGGGTGTTTAGATTTCTGCTTCCGGTTTGATGTTCTTCATTTCTCCCATGCATGAATTCAGCCATAGCTTGGGCTCAAATGTTCATTAAGGGTGGTAATCACTTAGAACACATCACCATCCCCTCATTCCACCAATTTTTTTTTCGTGCCCCATCAGCTTTGGTATCAGAGCTTTGGTCTCTAAGTTAAGCTTGTAAGTTGCTGGAATTTCTGTTCTAGTTTTAGTCCGAGATTTCCATGAATTTTTTTGTAATTTTTTAAGGGTTAAAAATAAATAAAAATTCATTTTCTGCACTTTAGGACTTTAGGTTCCGAAATCTAAAATTAAAAAAAATATTTTAGAGTTTTGGAATAAAAAAAATTCGAGTTCTTAGGTTGTTTTCTGGAAGACTGTTTTGGTTCCCTCCATTAAATTTGATTTTAAAAAAATAAAAAAAATAATTTTTTAATTTGAGATCTGAGATTTAGACTTCAAATTCTGTTATTTTCCACTTAAAGTTTGAATTTAGAGGGGTTTTTAAATTTAAAATTTAAATTTTGAAATAGGTAGTAGAGAGTTTGTTAAGCTGCTAGAATCTTCTAGCAACTACTATCATAACAACTTCCTCAACCAAATTAAAAAAAAATTGAATTCAAATTTCAAAATCTAGGATTTTCACTCTGAGATCTAACTAATTCAATTTTCATTTTGAATTTTTAAAATTTAAAACTTTAAATTTCAAATTTTCAAAACCGGGTTAGTTGAAGGTTAGTTAGAAGCTGCAAATTTTATTTAACCACTTTTACCTCCAAGAATGAAATTTTAATCTAAATTTTAAAATTAAAAAAAATTAGCTTCTGAAATCTAGACTTCAAGATTTGAATTTCTCAATTTAAGTTTGCATTTGCTGAATTTTAAAATTAGATTAAATTTCACTTAATTGTACTAAGTCTAGTCGATTGTGCTAGTTAATTGCTGAAATTGTGTGCATCCATATATACATAAACCATCTTAAGGGCATTCAATATAACATAAGGGGAGGAGTTAATAACCTTTCCTTAGCCCACAACAACCATCCTCATTATGCATTGACCTAAGCCTTAATTAAAATCAAGTATGCACCTAAATTAAGGACACCAACAAGTCGGGTTCAAGTGCAAGAGGAGACAAAGCACTATTTGAGTTTGTAATTATTCTTAGAAACTGGTGTCTAAGACTAGAGGTCTAATGGCAAATGCCTTAAGCGGACTTGCGGTTCTTTAATTGGGTCCTTGCGAAAGCAAGGGGGGCCTCCCGCATTCCCACCTCTTACCTGGCCAGTGACAAAGGTAATTGCATCCTTAACTAGTACCTAGTCAAGTCTTGTATTTTGAACTTCTAGGTTTAGGAGCCCTAGAAGCTAGGTTTGTACTTCTTGTTTTATAGGTCAAAAGTTCTATCTTTCTTGGTTTGTACCTATGGATCCTAATCTTGAACTCTTTATGAGGACCCTGACTGAAAAGTTAGACACTGTAACTGAGCAATTAGGGCAAATCAACAAAGAATTAGGTCAAGTAAAAGATAGAGTTGAGACCCTTGAAGAGCCTCAAAGGATCCCCATCGAACCTGAATCATCTAGGTCAATTCCTCGAGGTCCAAGAGCCCAATATCATGTGCACATCCCTGAATACAATCCAAGGAGACTTGATCCTGATTTCATGGAAGAAGCCCGTCGAGTCCATCGGCCTGACTTTACTCCTGATCGTATCCCTAGGCGACCTCACCAGGATTACTTAGATCAAGATGAAAGAGCCATGAGGAACATTCGATTAGAGGCTCCTATCTTTGATGGAAGCCTAGACCCTAAAGCTTATGTTGATTGGGAGGGAGAAATGGATCAATATTTTGAATGGTATGAGATGACCGAGGAGAGAAAGTATAAGTTTGCCAAACTGAGGTTAGTCCGCCAGGCTAGGTTATACTGGGAGAATATCGGGCGAATGCTTAGGCAAAGAGGAGACATGCCCATAACCACTTGGAGAGCTATGAAAATCAAGCTTAGGGAAAAGTATGTCCCTATGTCCTATCACCAAAGACTATTAGATCAGTGGCAAAGATTATACCAGGGCAATAAGACTGTGTCTGAATATATTACCAAGTTTGATGAGTTTGCGATGAGGTGTAACATTGATGAATCAGAAGCTGTAACATTGTCTAGGTTTAGAGCCGGTTTGCGTGAAGAAATTCAAAAGGAATTATTTCTAAGAGAAATCACTGACCTAGACCAAGCCTATCAAATAGCCAGAGATTGTGAAAGGTTTCAAAGGGGACCGATAGTCAGAAGACCCGAACTAAGTAAGATTAGCACCCCTACTCAGAAACCAGGGTTCAACCAAATGCGACCAAATCACCCCACTCCTACTATCCCATCCGGTCAAACGAGTGACAAGGGTAAGGCCCCTGTAGTTCAAAAGAGTAACAACCCGAATGTCCATTGTTTTAAATGTAACAGGAAGGGACACTATGCCAACCAATGCCCTGCCCGTTCTCTACACATAGGAGAACTAGCTGAAGAGGACCCTGAAGATACTAAAGAGTTTGAAAAAGAGGTATATGAGGCTGAATCCAATCTGATCAATGAATATGATGAAGAGGAAGAAGAGATTGATTATGATGAGACTTTGGGTGTTGTTAGAATTTTGACCCAAACAAAGGAAAAGGAGGATTGGAGAAGAACTAATATACTCCAAACATTTGTTAAGATAGGGGAGAAGGTTTATAAAATCATTATAGACAATGGGAGTTGTGTGAATGCTATTTCCACTAAAGCCATTAAGAATTTAAGCTTGACCCCTGTTCCCCATCCCAATCCATACAAAGTTTCTTGGATAGATTCAACATCCATTCCCATTAAATCCAGATGTCAAGTTCCCATTCAAATCCAATCCTATCATGAACAAGTCTGGTGCGATGTACTACCCATGGGCGTAAGTAGCATCATTTTGGGTAGACCTTGGTTGTATGATCATGATGCAACTTTATATGGTCAATCCAATTCTTGTGCTTTCAACCATCTAGGGAAAAAGCTTATCATTAACTCGACCCCACCTAAGGACAATATCAAGAAAGGGTCTAGTGATTTGAAAGAGAAGAAACAAGATCTGAATTTGATCAGTGTCAAGGAAATAGAGAAAGAAATCAATGAAGGATCACCTATGTGGATTTTGGCACTTAAAGAAAGTCGGAATGAAGATCCTAAGGAACCACCTCAAGAAGTCACAAAGATCTTAGAAGACTTTAAGGATGTATTCCCAGAAGATTTACCCAATCACCTGCCCCCACTTAGGGATATTCAACATACAATTGATCTAGTCCCAGGAGCCACCTTGCCTAACCTACCTCACTATAGAATGAATCCTACTGAGCACGCTGAGCTACAAAGACAAGTTGGAGATCTCCTCCAGAAAAAGTTTATTAGGGAGAGTTTAAGTCCTTGTGCAGTACCTGCCCTACTGACCCCGAAGAAGGATGGCACTTGGAGAATGTGCATCGATAGTCATGCCATCAACAAAATTACGGTCAAGTATCGATTTCCTATCCCTCGCCTTGATGATATGCTTGACATGATGACCGGAGCCACTATATTTTCCAAGATTGATCTTAAGAGTGGTTATCACCAGGTTAGGATCAAACCTGGAGATGAGTGGAAAACTGCATTCAAAACTAAGGATGGTCTTTATGAGTGGTTGGTTATGCCCTTTGGTCTATCAAATGCCCCTAGTACATTTATGAGGATCATGACTCAAGTTTTAAGACCTTTCATGGGAAAATTTGTTGTAGTATATTTTGATGACATCCTCATCTATAGTAAGACTAGGGAAGACCATTTAGATCATCTTAGACAAGTCTGTTACACCCTTAGAAAGGAAAATCTATATGCCAATCTGAAGAAGTGCGAATTCATGACTAACAGAGTAACCTTTCTAGGGTTCATTGTTACTACTAATGGTGTTTCTGCTGATCCCGAGAAAATTAAGTCCATAGTCGAGTGGCCCGAACCCAAGAACATACATGACGTCCGTAGCTTCCACGGTCTTGCCACCTTCTATAGGAGATTCATCCAAGGGTTTAGCACCATTGTTGCTCCAATCACGGATTGTCTTAAGAAAGGAAATTTTGAATGGACCAAACAAGCCAATAAAGCCTTCCTTGAGATTAAAGGAAGAATGACACAAGCACCAATCTTAAGGTTGCCTGACTTCTCTAAAGTTTTTGAGGTTGCTTGTGATGCCTCTGGGATTGGAATTGGTGGAGTTTTAAGTCAAGAGAACCATCCGGTAGCTTTTTTTAGCGAGAAACTAAATGGCGCAAAGTTGAGATATTCCACCTATGACAAGGAGTTATATGCGGTAGTTCAGGCTTTGAAATATTGGAGACATTACTTGTTACCGCAGGAGTTTGTTCTATTTTCGATCATGAAGCCCTCCGATTCCTTAGCTCCCAAAAGAAGTTAAACCCTAGGCATGGAAAATGGGTAGAGTACATCCAAGCTTACACCTTTGTTCTAAAACACCGTGCTGGTTCTGACAATAAGGTTGCCGATGCTTTAAGTCGACGTTCTATGCTCTTGACGTCCGTAAGTACTGAAGTCACAGGATTTGATAAGTTGAAGGAAGAGTATAAAAGTTGCCCTGACTTTAGTGAGATTTTTGAATCTGTCAGTCTAAGGCCTTCTAGAGAATACAAAGACTTTACTCTTCATGATGGGTTCCTTTTTAAAGGAGATAAGTTGTGTATTCCCCGAACCTCAATTAGGGAATTCTTGATTTGGGAAATCCATGCCGGAGGTTTAGCGGGCCATTTCGGAAGGAATAAAACTATTCTAGCTTTGGAGGAACAATTCTTTTGGCCCAGCTTAAAACGAAATGTTGCCCAAGTCGTAGCCCAGTGTAGGACATGTGCTGTTGCTAAAATGCAAAAAAAAACACTGGACTATACACCCCTTTACCCGTCCCTGATCGACCTTGGCAAGACATCAGTATGGACTTTGTGTTGGGACTACCAAAGACCTTAAGGAGACACGATTCCATCTTTGTGGTAGTCGATAGATTTTCTAAAATGGCACATTTTCTGCCTTGTTCCCAGACCTTCGATGCATCAAAAGTGGCCAAGTTATTTCTAGATGAAGTGGTTAGATTACACGGGTTACCTAAAACCATCGTGTCTGATAGGGATGTTAAGTTCACCAGTTACTTTTGGAAAACCCTATGGCACCTGCTAGGAACCAAGTTAAACTTTTCTACCACTTATCACCCCCAAACTGATGGTCAAACAGAAGTTGTAAATAGAAGTCTTGGAAATATGTTGAGATGTTTAGTGGGAAAACATACTGGAAATTGGGACCTTTTACTGCCACGTATAGAGTTTGCCTATAATAGTTCAGTTAACAGATCCACTGGAAAAAGTCCTTTTGAGATTATTCATGGGTACAAACCAAGAAAGCCAATAGACCTCATTCCATTGCCCATGCATGTACGAACATCAGAGTCTGCTGAGTCATATGCACAACACATTAGGGATTTACACAAAGAAATTAGCGAGAAAATCCATATAAGCAATGAGAGTTACAAGCATATGGCTAATTCCCATAGAAGAGCAAAAGAATTTCATGTAGGAGACTTTGTCATGATAAGGCTCAGACCTGAACAGTTTCCAAAGGGAACTATGAAGAAACTACACGCCCGTGGTGCAGGTCCTTTCAAAATAATAAAAAGAATTGGACCTAATGCTTATATACTGGACCTACCTTCTGACTTTGGTATTAGTTCCACCTTTAATATTTCAGATCTGGTAGAATACAAGGAACCAACAATGAATCCCAGTGAGTTTTTAGGACCTGATCCATCCTTTGAGAGTGAACCAATCCCAGAGTGTCCACCAGCCACAAAGCGAGAAAGAATTGAACGGATATTAGATGACAAGATTGTCACTACCCGAAATAAAGACTATCAACGCTACTTGGTCCATTGGCAAGGTAGACCTGATTCTGAAGACTCATGGATCACTCAAGAAGAACTGCAAAGGATCGATCCAGATCTGCTTGAATATTACCAAAGCCAAAATGATCCATACTCGTCAGGGCCGAGTTTTTTTCACCCGGAAGAATTGATGGGGACATCAGCAAGAAGAAAAGGTTGCAGACTGACACTCTTTGGTTTTGTAGTTAATCTACTTTCCGCAGGTTCCACTTACTCGAGCCAAGAGTTTCAATTTCTCAAGTGGCAACTCATGCTGCAAAATTTCAACTTCTGCCAAGTCTCAAAGTATCGACACTTCCTGCCTTGAGTCAACACTGCTATCAAGACATCAAGTCTTCTCTTTGGAAGTCAAATCTTGGAGGACACATGGAGGTATGATGATGACACATGGCAACTTAGAAGTCAAATCTTGGAGGACACATGGAGGTATCTGATGATGACACATGGCAAACTAAGGAGGTGCCACATGGAAGCTGGTGCAACCAAATTTGTTAGGGATTGATTGTAATTAGTTAGCTATATCATAACTAATCCTTAGATTGTTATGATCTTTTAGTTTTTTGGGCTGAAATTTCTGGAAGTCCTTTGGCCTATAAATAGGCCAAGCTTTCCCTCTTGTAGATATGAAGTTTGAGAAATAAAATCAAGTTTATTTGATTTCTTTTGCCAAGTGCCTTGTTCATCTTTGAGTATGAAGAGGGTGAGATGCTCTTAGTTTGAGTTGAGGCTCGTGTTTCCCTAGTCTTAGATCTAGGTCACTCCTTGAGGGAGAGGGTGAGAGGCCCAATTTGCTACTCTAAACCATTCTACCAAGGTTCCATAATAGTTTCAGGAAGAAGGACAAGTGCTACCCAAGTCTCAGCAAAATTTTTCAAATCCTTCCTTTCCTTGTTCGATTTTTTTTATTTCCTTCAATTCCTTTGCCTCCACGGTCTTACTTCTGATCACTTGCAGGTTCTCTTGAGGATGTTAGAGTTGAGGATGATGGCTCCACGTCAAGGATCAAGTGCCAAGGTGAGTTCTTAAGTAAGGAGTGTAGATCTTGTCAACCAACCCTCAATTCTTTGAGTGTTGAGTGCATCCCTTCCACTTTAAGATCTTACTTCATTGTTGAAAAAAAAAAAACCTCTTGGTCCTTTAGATCTGAAGTTTTAAAGGTGGCTTAACTTAGTTTGAAGGTTTCCATACCTTTAGATCCTAATCTTTTTATTTCTTTGAAAGAAGCTTGCACAAGGGTGTTTAGATTTCTGCTTCCGGTTTGATGTTCTTCATTTCTCCCATGCATGAATTCAGCCATAGCTTGGGCTCAAATGTTCATTAAGGGTGGTAATCACTTAGAACACATAACCATCCCCTCATTTCATCAATTTTTTTCGTGCTCTATCACTTTATTTTTGGTCTTATTTCTTTTATCTAAATAAGTTTTATTGGGATTTATTCTTGTAGAAGTTTGATAGAAAAGTCTAAAATAATAGACCCAAAATTCAGCAGGATAATTTTCAGAATATTGTTTGGCTTTTGTTCACGTTCTCTCCTCCTTGTCAGATCTAAAGTCACACCCAAGCCCCATATAGCCACCAACGATTCCTCCTGTGTTGCCATTGAGACCAAACTAGAGGCAAGGCACCAAGCCTTGCACCCTTCCTCTTGTTATCCCATGCTCAAATACTTTTGCCGCTAACCGACATTCCATTGAAGAATTGTGAGCACTGAGCCAAGTTGAGTCTTTCTGCTCGACAGCCCTCCCTTAATTAATAACTAGAGCCATCAATTATAATACTTTAAAATATTTTTACATTGGATAAGAAAAAAAAATTGAATAGCTTATAACTCAAGTTTATATCAATTAACTTTCACTCAAGCTTTAGGACTATATAATTTTGACCTACTAATAGATTGATTAAATCAAAGCTAACTCGAATGTACAAAAGTTGGTGAGAAAGAGAAAATGGCTAGGACAATGAAACAGAGACTTAGGAATGAAAATGAAAAGGAAAGTTCGAATAGCTTATAGCTCAAGTTCTCATTCTATAATTTTTTGTTTACTAGTAGATTGATTGAACCAGTAAATGAATTGGAGCGTTACACTAGTCTCTTATTACGACAACATCACCATCCATGGCCAATACCAGTCTCCATTAGGATGTTTTTCAATTTTATTTCTTTTTCTCATAAAAAATTGGTAGCAACTCTAACAACCTTGAAGTCTTAGGGAGTATTTGGTTCATTATGAGGTTTCCGAAGGCTAATAACTATAAAATTTAATGCTATATCAAATACGTTATATAAGACTTAGTTTTCAAGCTTCACGATCTACTAGATTTTACAAAACTATTTTTAAGAAAAGCACCCTAAAACGTTTCTTCTAAAGATCATTAATTTGAAATTTTATAAATCTATTTAATTAATTCTGAATACCAAACAACATCTTCAACGAGAGCCCACTTAAGAGATGCTTGTGGAGACCAAATACAACATTGCGGTATAATCCAAATACTACATTTTGGCTAGTTTTTTTCGATGAAGTCATAAGATTTTGTGAGTAGTATCAGTGGGCTCATGACACGTGTGGATAAGAAAACACTCAGGCTTATGGTGTTTGTGATTAAATTTGATTAGCTTTGTATTTAGACTTTTAGCCTTAGGATGGTAATTTGTTTTATCGTATGAAATTGAAGCTAGAGTATAACGTAATATATATATTGATATGCATGATTAATTTATCGTGTCAAAAGTCTCAACATGAATACAACTCAATTATAAAATATAACTTACATAACTTGACCAATAAGCAAATCATGCTTGATTGATACGGTACGATTTGTTTAATAACTTACTTAACAAAAATAATTACAATTTACTTAAAAACTTATATGACATGAATAAGAATGATCCACTTAATAGTAACCCGTTTCTTCATTTTCGTTAATATAAAAACATACATTTTCTAACATAATACTTGACTATATCAAAAAATTATTATAATATTAAATCATTTAAACTAAACAATTAATCTAAGTTTCATCATCTATAAAACATTTTTTTTACAAATAAATAAAAATATAATTAACTATAAATTAATTGAATCATAACCATGTTATTTTCGAGTTAATGGACCAATACATGATTATTCATGTCATAATCATGATAATATGATTATGGCAAGCATTCACTTAAGATTAATCGCATGTCATATTCAATATCGACATCCTTATTTAGCCTAAGAAGGATAGTGATATTTAAATAGAGTATGTGAGAGCCATGCCAATATATAATTAGTTCTACATTGACTAGGCGTTGAGTACATCTTGAATACTTATATAAAATCAAGGAGATCAAAATAACATTCCACCTAGTCTTTCATGGTGTGATCCTAAGTTATCACATTAAAAGACTTTTTTTCATGTAAATAAAAGGGTGAGACCAATAAATATATTATACTGTGAAGAGAGTTAACTTGCTAAATATGCCATATGAATGGTTAGGTAATTATATTATGAAGGATTTATCTCTTTGTACATCGGTCTTTCTATGTATTTTTTTAATTACCTTTTAATATATTATATATGAAAATGTATGCATATGGTAAAAATATATCATAAATCATTTTTTACTTTTAATTTTTATACGGACATATGCACGAACTCTTATTGCTTTATTTCTACCTTATTTATTGATGAACTCAAATAAGTAGACGATTGAACATTTATCAAATTATATTTGACTGCAACAAATATTAAATTCTTTCTCTCAGTCTATGGTAAATTTTGATGGTGAGTCGTTGGATAAGGCTGGTGCTGCTGCCACTGGCATAAAATTTCTCGGAAGTGGAGATACTTTTGAGAATTTCTTTTGTCTTTGTAGAGAACAAAGATGTTGTGTGAGATTGAACTATTAATTCAAGTGGAATCTACTGAACCTAATCATCAAAAGCCAGATTGTAAGTGTGTATTCTTGATGGATATATAACACCTGTGATGCAGTCGATATTTGCATTGCGATCCATCTGTAGTCCATCATAACTGATCTTGAGATTATAAAGGATACCATCTTTGCAAATGATGAATTGTATTGCCACATTATCAGACAAGAGATCCATAGCAAATGCTAGGGACTTCAATGTTGATGTTCCCATGCACAATGGTGTCAAATAATGGCATGAATGAGGCAGCAAATCTTGGTAGATCCAAGTTGCCAGCATTGCATGAGGGAATTGTTAATAATAAAGGCCGTGTGTGGATGCCCTATTCCTGCCTAGAATAGGGCTTTATTCCAGCTTATTCTCCCAAACGATGTTTTATAGCGCTCGTGGGCCCCACAACTTTCCTTATTCCGTCAACGCAGCTTATCCCCTCGTCTAATTCCACGGCACCCCATGGAATAACATTTTCCGCCACTGTTGTTATTCCAGGGGCAGCCGAGGGATGTTAAAAAGGCCGATATTTTCCACCGCCTCATTCTTCCTTCCTTTCCTCTCGCGATTAGGGTTTCCAACAAAGGGAGGCCAACTTCTGTGGCTTGCTTTTCCCTCTGGCCTTCTCTCTCTCTGTGATTGCTCCCGAGAGGTCTCCTGAGTCTTCTCTCCGCGTGGACGAAAAGGATTGAAAAAATATGTGGCTGCTTCTCGGTTCGGTCTTCATCCTCCTTCTGGCACTTGTCTTGTGGGTCTTCATCCTCTTCCCATAATCGTCTCCTCTTCTTGAGTAGCCCTATGAGAAGGCGATAGAAGAGGTACGCTCTTCCTTCTTTTTTTCCTGCTTCTGTTTTAGCTAGGGTTTCATACTTCTTTTTTCCCTTGTTCGATGCTTTAGCGAGGGAACCGATTTGCAAATTGGGGGATTTGTCTTGATGAATGTGGAGTGAACCAGCAATGTTCCCTCCGTTGTTAGCAACGGAGAGAAACTCAAATACATGCTTACACAGCCGGTGTGGTCCCTGCCGTCTCCTTCAATTTTCGGTTCTAGGGTTTTCCGATCTCGACTGTCATCCAGATATTTGTTGATATTCCATTACTTCAGTTTGAACACTTCTAGATTTGTAGAGATTGCAAACTATAACAATTAATTGCACGAAATGGTCCTACAGAGTTGCATGTTATCATTCATACAACTCTGTATAACATTCATCGTTTAAGTTATTGTGCTCATAGCCGTTATTATCAGTGAATGTTTTATGAACTACATAACTGCCATGATGACTTTATTAAATAAGCACAAATTTATCTCTCCATCTTGATTAATTTGGTCATTATTTCTTAATGCTTATAAAGCTTTTACTAAAAGCAATGTGCCGTTATCTTGATGAAATTTTTTGAGTGCATTTCGTATGTGGTGCATTTGTCGGTTGATCTAATGTATGTGGCTTACAAACAACATTATTCTTTTTGGGTTAATTTAATCTTCGAATGCATATAACTTCCAGGTGAGCAACTGCAAAATTTATTTGGTTTCCAAGTAGACGATCCGATTCTGATAAGTGGAAAAAAATTTTGATTGCATGTTCCTTAAGTGATATGTGAAGTAATTGAAGCGTCGTTATATGTGTATCAGGTCACTCATTTTATATGTAACTATTAAGCAGGAAGAGTTTAAGCTTGCTTTATTTAAGAACAAAAAAATGAAAATGTTTTTGCAAACAGGGGTTTCGTACCATTTAGATCATTGTGCTTCTGCCTTCTGCTTAGTTGACAATTAGTTGATGCCTTATACTATCTAAAATGGCTTGAATTTGCATCCGACCATGAATTGCATATATATCATGTAAATAGAGCTAGTTTACAATTGCTTAATTTGGGCACAAACCTATACATGTTCACAGATAAAATTTGGGCCCAAACCTAGACATTAAACCACTTAGTTAGGAGCAGTTTAGATTTAATTTGGGCACAAACCTATATACTAAACCACTTTGTAAGCTTTTTACAATATAGCTAGT
This sequence comes from Calamus simplicifolius, assembly GCA_900491605.1. NCBI lineage: Eukaryota > Viridiplantae > Streptophyta > Magnoliopsida > Arecales > Arecaceae > Calamus > Calamus simplicifolius. The sequence goes on from UESW01004781.1 coordinate 497,546, forward strand.
TGGAATTAATTTGTTTGTCTAATGATTATCTATTTTAATTTCTTTGCTAGAATTCATGCGATGCTATGTCTTGCATTGTACTCCAGTTTTCATAGTTTCCACATTACTAATTACTGAAAGTTTCTTCAATTTACTGCATATAGATTCGTATTCTATCATTATGTCGCATGACTCCCTTCCATTATGATCCAATGTGAAAATTATCAATAATTCTGGGCCTGTAGATAATATGCCTCAATCCAAAAAAGACGGTGAATCGTCACATGCCAGAGAACGATCAGGGCGTACTAGGGCACCCGATTGGATCGATTCTCTTGACTCGATATTTGTGACCCTGATGAGGCAAGAGAATGACGATGGTAACTGTCACAACGGTACTTTCTCATAAGAGACATGAAAGAAAATTACCAAATTGTTTAATGAAAGGATAAATATGTCATTCACATATAGAAACCTGAAGAATCGTTTAAAGGTTTTGAAGAAGACCTTCAATTTGTACTATAACCTAGCTAACCGCTCAGGTTGGGGATGGGATCCTGCACTTAAACTTCCCATGTGTGGTGATGAAGATATGTGGGAGGAGATCATCTCGGTAAGTGGTTGATTGATGTTATCAAATCTTACGCTTTCTCAGTATATTAAAATAATTACTTCAATAAATTTGCTAACAGGTTAACAAGGACTATGCTCGGATAAAGGGTAAGTCCTTCCTGTATACGATGATATAGACATTCTATTTTTAAAGAATACTGCCACTGGTAGACGGGGGGATACATCTGCTATTCAGAGGGAGTATCCAATAATGATACCTCAGACGACGAGGTCGATCAGATGAACCTTGAGGACATAGACTTCTGGAACCCATCATGTAAAAGTACTGGACTCTCTTACTCATCATCCAGTCATTTCGATCATTTATTTGATGATGTCTCTCCAAACAGCCCGAGTACATGTGTCTCGACCCAACCCACGGATTGTTCTTTAGATCCAGGTTTGTCTACTAGTAGTGGAAAGAGGAAAAGGTCATCCACCGTAACTCCTGTAGCACGTAACAGTAAGTCCACATCTGAAGCTGCTGATGCCTTTCTCAAACTAGTGGAACAAGGTAAAAAGAGGTTGAAATTGCTAATGAGATCCTGAGAAGAGAGCAGCTTGCCCATCCTACTGTGTACTCTATTGATGAATGCATGCGAAAGTTAGAGAGTCTCCCAGGGATTACACCTGCATGTATTCTTGCTGTGGGGGACAGTTTAAAAATTAAGATTAATAGGTGGTTCCTTATGCATTATGAAGGCTCGCTACTTGAAGCGTGGCTTAAAAGATAAATGTCTGAGTTCTACCGTGTACCACCTTCAGCGGGAGCATCTGCTAGAAGCTGCCATGCATGACACAATCTCAGCAGAAGGTGCCGGTTCTTCCACAAAATGAAACAAATGGCTTAGATAAGTTCAATATAGCTTTATAAAGTGGTGAGGCATCAACTCGACAAAAAGAGGTGAGGAAGCCAGCAGCTGCCATACTAGGTAAGTGTGAGGAAGGTGACATGTGAGAATCTTGATGAGTTAAATCAAATTCCAAATCCTTATGCTATGTGTTAATTTGCAGAGGGTGGTGGTCTCTTCTCCTCTGCCCTGTCTTTCTATGAGTTAAATCAAGTTAAATCCTAATTCTATGAGTTAAATCAAGTTAAATCAAGTTCCAAACCAGGGGAGCTCTGATGCATGCTTCCAGCTCGCACTCCCTCTTCCCTGAGGGGGATCAAATGGTCAGCTTCTCCTCATCAACCTCCTACAAGCCAGATGCCTTGGTGCCCGCCATTGATGGACCTTGCCTTACTACTATCGCCCATCAGCATCTTCTTTAGCATCTTAAGTCAGCACGTATGCAGGTAAAAGAACAATCTTTTTATGGTGGTCTTGCGAATTTTTGGTTCTCTGGTTCTTCGAAGATAGGTTCAAGGTGTTGGCTTTGGGGTTCTTATTGGACTTTAAGGATGAAATGAGGTGGCTGTGAGGTGGTTGCTGTATGTTGATGAATTTTGCTGGTTTTCTCTTAATTCATGTTGCTTCTTCGTTGATGGTTCTTGTGTATGTTTCTGTTTTTACATGTGTGGAATCCTTTGATATGTGCCATTTTTGTGTGACTGCTGTCAGGTGAGTTGATTGGTTTATTGGCACATTTTTACATTAAATTGTTTCTTAATAGCATCTTAGAGGGAGATTGGTATGTTGTGAACAATGACTTGCCTTTGTTGGTCTACTAGAGCTTAGCATGGCCAAAGGTCACAAAGCAGTTAGTGATTTTTAACTGCATGCTTTAATGTTGAAAAAATTCTTGAATTTACTGCATCTATCAGGTGGAATCTTACTTTCTTATGTTATATGAACTTGCTACCTCTGTATCATATCTTGGCTATTGATATATATAACTCATGGATCTGGCTTTGGATTTTTCGGGACGTCCTAAAGGTGTTATTGCAAATAGCAACCTGAAGCCTCTCGTGCCCAGGCTATCTGAACTTCTTCTTGGATTTAATGACCGTCAATTTGTCACAGTATTGAATGCTTCTTTTGCATTCTTCAACATTAAGGCATATCGAATCTTATTTCTGATTCCTTGGTTCTTTCACACAGGTTGAGGTGACGTGCAATGGGGAGTTCGAAACATAGTGGCTGAAAGGCAACATGTTTAACATCCTTTATTTTTGTCTCTTTAAGGCTATTACTGCATCTGGGATCCCAGAGGGTTGGATGGGTGTTGACAAAGCCAGGCTTGATGAAAAGGAAGCAGCTACAATTCAGTTGCTGGTGGTGCAAGATTGGAGTTGTTGGAAGGCAACTCTCTTCCAGACATTCTTGTTCGTGATGATGCCGAAGTCTTCAAGTATTGCTTCACCAGTTAAAGCTTGTTAGCCGATGTTATGTTAGAAATGTTGTATTGCTTGTTTTGTAAGGCTGCACTTCAATGTTTTGGTGAACATTTAATAAGGATCCATTATAGGCATGAGGATGATGTGGCTGTGTTTAAAGACACCTACTTTCAGTGACTGTTATGATAGTCACTCACCTTAGTTGTATTTGGAGTAATATTTAGTATTGTATTGATTGGTCGACAAATATTTTTCATCACAACCTATCATGAATGTGCTATTGGCTCAAGGTTGCCAACCATTTGCAAATTGTTGAAAACCAGGCCAAGTAGACGGATTCCCAAAAAAATCCAAACGCTTATGTAATTATTAAGATCAGTAACTGTATAAACTTATTTTCTTGCTTTATTAATAATGTTATTTGACAATAACTTAAATTAATTTAAATAAATTTAATCATTTAAAACATCTAATTTTAACAAAATAATTGATTATAAGCTATAGATTAGGAACGGGTGAGACATATTTTTTTGAAACTTGAAGATTGGTATTAAAAAATTCAAGTAAAGTAGAACACTCATAAATAGTATAATTCTTGAATATTATTAAATAATTTTTAAAATTTATGCATGTTATTTTACTAATATACTTAATTTATTAATAGATTATAATTTTGTATCCTTTATTAATTTATCAAAAATAATTTATTACTTTTTATTAAAAGGAAAATTAAATTATTCTAATAATTACATTAAAGGAAAAATTGATAAACTATTTTTCCTTCTCATTGATTCCAGGGGTATGTTTGGGATTTTTAAAAAATTCTTAATTAATTTATTAATTAATATAAAATTACTAGTTATTATGAAAAATTTTAATAAATTTGTTTATTTAAAGCTGTATTAATTTTTATAATGCAATCATTAATTAAGTTTGCTATGTAGATATTTTTTTGGATTTTATTTACTAATAACAAATAATTTAATAAAGTCAACGTAAGAAAAAATAAAATGATAAACAATTTTTTTCCATCAAATGGTCAAGGGTATTTTTGGAATTTTAGAAGAATACTTCATCTATTCCAAGTGGAATATCTGCTTATTCTCACGTCATCCAAATACCATTTGGAATAACACTGCATTAATTGCACTGGAATAACATGGAATACCAGATTTTCATTCAAACAAAAATTTGGAATAACAAGAGAATAAGCTATTCCGCTGAAATACATATTTCTATTTTCAAAATAACTTTTTGACAACCAAACACAGCCAAAGAGATTATAGGGGGATAGAATAGCAGGGGATAGAATGCCACTCCAAGCATCCACACCAATTCCTGAAATGAAGTCCACAAAGAAGAGATGAACTTTGAACAGGAACTAGAAGACGGTTGGTTTGGGGTTTCTATGTTGTTGTTTGATCAGATTAGGTTTGTTCTTATAGAATGGTGTACTTGTTTTGGTTCCATCTATGCTTCTTATGTTGCTTGAGGTGGTAGGGCATAAGCCATTTTTGTACCAGTCTAAAGATTATGCATCAAATTGAAGAGAACCTAGGATTAAAGGGGCGCCAGAAGAAGGTACCATAAAATAGTTTTGTTAATTAGGCTTACTGATATAAAAAATACTAAAGACATCTTAGGAATTAGAATTGACAGAACTAAGTCTGAATAGGTGGTTTTGGTACTGTCATGACTTTGGTTACGTTGTTTATAAATTGAGCCAATCCATTTAAGGCATGTTTGGCTCATGGGAGATGAAGGAATACGAATGAAGACCTTAATTTCATTCCTATTTATTGCATTTAGTTTGTGAAACTTTATTTCTATTATCATTTCATTTAGAATGAAAAAAAAAAATTATATTTTAGATGATTGACATTATATTGAATTCCCTCAGAGTCACTCTCGTTCTTATATGAACTTTCATTCTTTAAAATCTACCCTGTAAAGGTATGAAAGTCAGAGTAGTTTTTTAAACCGATGTTTTCACTTCCATCATCATCCCTCGGCTCGGTCCCGTCAGCAGGGTTGCTGACGAGAACGAGTGGAAATCGCCACTTGAAGTGGCGATTTTAAGTCCAAGTGAAATCGCCACTTCAAGTGGCGATTTCAACTGAAGTGGCGATTTCACTTGGACTTGAAATCGCCACTTCAAGTGGTAATTTCTACAGATTTTCTCAATTATCAGATGACCCGAGTACGATCCCTTCTTAAATGCTCGGAGCCTCCCAGCGATCCTAACCCTCTATTATCTATTATCTTATTATATCTATGATCAAGATAATAGATATAATAAGATAATTCTGATTGTTATATCTATTACCTATAATAAGATAATTCTAATTAACAAGATAATAAATATAACAAGATAATTTTGATTAACAAGATAATAGATATAACAAGATAATTCTGATTGATACTAAATCATTAACCACCATCTAACCCCTCTTTTGATTTGCTAGAAGATTATGCGAAGGGAGGGATCCGTAGCGTTTAAGTCCCCATAGAAAATTAAGTCCGCGAGAAAGTCATCACTTGGAGTGGCGATTTCGGATAGAAATCGCCACTTGGAGTGACGATTTCAACTCAAATGAAATCGCCACTTGGAGTGGCGATTTTATTAAATTGAAATCGTCACTCCAAGTGGTGATTTCTACCCCAGCCCCGCTGATAGGGCCAAGCCAGGAGATTATGACGTGGAAGTAGAAAACGCCATTTGAAATGATGTTTTCTACTTTAACACCATTTTGACAAAATCTTTTGTTCCTACTAATTTGTTTTAAAACCAGTGCCAAAAGGCACCGGTTTGAAAAACTACTCATGTAAGTCATCACTTTTCTTTTCCCTTTCTCCCAAAGTCTTGTTTTTACCATAAATGCTACTGTCACCACTGCTGCCACTGATGGTGCCATCGCTTGGGGAGGCGATAGATACGGTGTTTGAGAAAGTACCAATGCCTTACGATCGAATGCAAAGGTTCTCTAGTTAATATCCTCAGTGAAGAAAAAACTTCAATCCTTGTTATTCAAGTTCTGCCGCATGTATGAGCTTTATGTAGTTTGGATTGATATTTTTTATACTAATTAGGTTCTTCCTGCTCATAACTTTCTCATTAAGAAGAATTTATGACTGTCATCCAATAGCTTCGAAAGAAAAACTGCTCTCAAGTTTCCATCAATTCGCTGCTCCACGTTACTTGATTATTCTTCGAAAGGTTTATAGAGTTCAGATCCGTCATATCTACCGTAAAGCTAATTCTGTGACTGATTGAGTGGCGGTTTCTATGATTCATTATGCTGAATTTTGGATTTGGAGTTAGGATGATCTTGTCCTTCTGTTCTTAAATAAATCTTATATTCTGATCTATTTATATTGACTCCTGTATTGACTTGTATTAATTAATGTGAACATCCGTTTATATATATAAAAAAAACTGCTGCTTGTATGCAAAATGCACTGCCCAGCTCCATCTTAAATTTATTAAAATTTTCTAAATGATTACTATTGTCAGGCTCTTTTACATCACCTCTTCAATCACTATAGGATCCTCTACCTCTCACTTTCCTTTCTTTTCTCTTTCATTCGGTACTAGTAAAGGATCCTTGTTCATTTGTATGGCTGATGCCATAAGTAAAGAGATTTCGTGTGTGCTTTAGATTTTGTGCTTCTGGCGACCGAGTGTTATGTTCCGTGTATGCATCAAGATTCATGTTTTTCGAACCTTAGCGGCCGATCTTAGTGATCATCGGTGTTGGACTAATTGTTTCCTATGGACGATGGCTTCCATCCCGAATGTTAACCCAGCAGCCTCGGATGGAGGTAGGACGGGGGCAAGGGCATGGAATCGGGGGTCGACAGCCGTTACGAGTGGGTGGCGTCTTCTCCCTCTCTGGCAGAAGTAGCGGCCCTGGAACGACGGTTTCCGAAGGTAATCCATATTTCGGCCCAGACTTTGGAGGATGAAGCTTCTGATTGGAGGATGAAAGCAGTGATTGCGTGGAGTCTCTCGCGCTGGGTCCCACTGAGGCAATCGTGCAGGAGTTCGATCGAGCAGGGATTTTGGTGAAGTAGAGTCTGTCAGTTTGGCCCACCGCCACTATCTCCTCCGCTTCTCTGACCCTTCAGCAAAGGAGCTTGCTCTTGATAGGCCATGGATGGCCAATGGTTAGTTAATTGCAATGGAGGACTTGCATCCTCAGTTTGTGCCTTCGGAAGGTTCTCTGGCCTCTGCTCTGATATGGATTCGGCTGCCTTCTCTGCCGATTAAGTTCTGGTCAGAGAAGATCATCGGCTCAATTCTCTCTATTGCTAGCTGGCGTCTTCCAGTTCATTGATGCTGCAACTAGGGAAAGGAAGAGGGGGGGTTTGCTCGCGCATGTGTCCGGGTTGATCTGAGCAAACCCCTGCAGTCGGGTGTGAGGGTGCGCAGCTCTGCGCTGCCATTCTGGCAGCAGTTTGTTTACGAACACTTGGAGGGAATTTGTGTAGCCTGTGGATCGGTGCACCTGGCTGGCAGTTGCCCTTCTTCCCCGTCTGCTACTTCTTCCTCAGATAGTCTGGCGTTTGGGCCTTGGATGGCTGCCCTCGTCGGCGGCGCTCCCCTCTGTCTCCGGGCGCTGCTCCTGCTTGAAGGTTCAGCAAGCTGCATCCGATTCTTCTGATGGCTGGCAGAATCCGAAGAAGCTTGCCCGGAGACTCCGTAGGACTGCTGTGGCTGGTTCTGATGGCCTTTGCCCTGAGCTGCAGCTTGGTGAAGGAAGCAGGGAGGTGAAGTCCGCGGTGTTTCAGGGGTCTAGCGCCGCTGGGCTTATTGTCTCGGGGGGGGGGGGGGTCTCTTGCTGTGCCAAAGTCCCTGTTGGCTGTCGGCTGTGAATAGGGGTGCCATGCCGGTTCTCTCTGAGTCCTTATTTGGGCCTGAATCTTCTCTGAAGCAACCCTTGTGAACACAGTTAACCCTTTTGCTCTATTGGCTCTGACAAATCGGCTGGTAGGCCGAGGGGCCGCAAAGAAGCTAATCCGGGCCCACTTAAGCGGGCCCGTCCTGTCGAAACTTTGGCCCCAAGGGTTGTATCCAAAACTTTGAAGGGGAAAGGGAAAATCCCTGGTAAAAATGCGGTGCACTCCTCCACTTTCTCACCTATGGTTGAGCTGAATGGGCCTGTGATGTTCCTGGGTAATGGGTCTAAGGCTAATCGGACTACGGAGGTTCTTGCCTCAGATGGTCCCACTGAGGCCCCCAGTTGATGTAGGAGGAGAGTGGTCCCATGACTCCATAGTTTCTCTACTCAAGAAGGCCATTCAGCTGAAGGCCACAGTAGAGGTTATGGATAGTCTGGATTAGCATCCCTTGGAGGGAGGGATCCCTGTAAGTTGTTCACATGTTTTGAGATGTCAGGGGATGTGGTGGGCCCCCCCTTCTGAATGAAGATCCTTATATGGAATGTTAGAGGAGCTCTGAAACCTTCATTTCTCTCTTCTTTTGGGAAGCTGATGCAGCTTCATACTTGTGATATTTGTGTCTTGATGGAGACTTGCTTGTTTGGCAATAGTCTGGCTTATGTTAGAAGACAGATATCTAAATCCTGGTCTTCTTATGCTATAGAGTCTGAGGGTTTATCTGGCGGCATCATGGTGTTGTGGAGGTCTGCTGATATTAGAGTCGATGCTTTTCATCTCTGTGGTTAGCAGGTTGCCCTTGTTATTTTAGAAGGCTCGTTGACCCCATGGCTCTGTCGGGTGTTTATGCTAGTACTGATTTTGAATCCGTCGAGTTCTTTGGGATGAGATTCTGTCTTTGCTTTCTCAGGGCATTCCTGCCCTGTGTGCTGGTGATTTTAATTGTATTGTGGAGGCTAATGAGAAGAGAGGGGTAGGCAGTTCGTGGAGACTGCTGGTATTTCTGAGTTTCGGACCTTCATAGCCTCTGCTAATCTGTTGGATTTGGGGTTCCAGGCACCCAATTCACCTAGTGCAATAACTGTATGGTGCTGCTAGAGTGTCGGAATGGTTGGACAGGGTCTTAGCCATGGCCAATTGGATTCAGTCCTTTCCATCTACCACTGTTACACATCTTTCTAGGATTGCCTCTAATCATTGCCTTATACTTATAACCACTAATGCTGCTATTCAGAGAAGGGGTCAGTTTAAATTTGAGAAATTTTGGACTTCTTATTATGCAGCCCGCTCCTTAATTTCTCAGGTCTGGCGTATTCAGTTAGAGGGAGTGCTACTTATAGATTATCTCGGCGTCTTGAGTTGGCAAGAGTCGACTGTCCAAATGGAATAAGAAGAGGTCAGTGACATTATTAGGCAGATTGAGTACACTATTGCTTCACTCCAGGACAAGGAAGATCGGCATGGATGTCTTCATGATTCTGACCTTACTGCTCTTCGGTCCAGCCTTGCTCTTCACCACTCCCTCCTCCGGCAGCAGGAGATTTATTGGAGGCAGAGGTCCCGTGTTCAGTGGATCAAGGAGGGTGATCAAAACACTAGATTTTTCCATCAGGCTACTTTAAAGCGCCGAGCAGCGAATCGGATTCGGCGGCTTGTTGATGAGGAGGGTAATGTCCAGGATAACATTGAGGTTATTGGGGACCAGCTTCTTCAGTTCTTTCACTCTCGGTGGACTGAGATCTCGGGAGTCGGGCTCCCTGTGTGTCCTATACCTACCCACTCTAAGGTCACTGAGAGGAGAATGACTGTCTTACTAGGCATGTTTCTTCTGAGGAGATTTGGGAGGCTTTATGGAACCTGGGTCCTGATAAGGCCCCGGGACCTGATGGTTTTCCCCCTTCTTCTTTCGTCACTATTGGGCTATTGTGAGACAGGATGTTTTACAGGCCATCCAGCTTGTCTTTCGGGCCAACTCTCTCCCCCTGACTGGAATCGGACTCTTATAGCCCCAGTGCCGAAACAACCTGATGCCTCCAAGCCTCAGCATTTCCGTCCTATCAGTTTCTGCACCACCCTTTATAAGATTTGTGCTCGCCTCCTGGTTTCTCGTCTGAGAGTGGTTATTCCTCGCATTATTTCTCTTGAGCAGGAGGCTTTTCTCAGAGAATGGTGCATCTCTGATAATGTCCTCTTAGCCCAAGAGGTTATGCATGACCTCCACAGAGCTCCTACTCGTCACTGCTTGATGGCTATTAAGATGGACATGGAAAGAGATAGAGTGAGTTGGGAGTTCCTATAGAGTTTGGGGTTGCCGAGCCTTTTATTGCCTGGATTAAGGCCTGTATTCAGCGGCTGTCCTTCTCTACCATTATTAATGGAGGCCAGACGACTACTTTCATTCTGCTGTTGGTCTCAGGTAGGGCTGTCCCCTCTCACCTTTCCTGTTCATCCTTTCAACAGATGCTCTTTCTAGGGCTCTACATCAGGCTCAACTGGCCTCTGCTATTGTTCCCTATAGTGCAGGTCCCCAAGGGCCCTTGCTATCTCATTTGCTATTTGCTGACGACTGTATCTTGGTGGGGAGGGCCACTATTAGTAATGCTATGGCTTTTGCTTATGTGATTCAGTCTTACTGTAGGGCTTCTGGACAGAAAGTTAATCTTGATAAATCCATGATTTGCTTCAGTCCGAAGACCAACCCTTCTTTGAGGCAAACCATTAAGCGTATTTTGGGGATCTCTACTCAGGCTGATCGGCTTTCCTATCTGGTATTTCTATTACGGGGAGACGGCCACGGTGTTCTGACTTCCTTGATCATGAGCGCCGGATCCATGCTCGGTTGGATGGGTGGCAGGTCACAGGGTTATCTATGATGGCTAGGCTCACCCTTATTCGCTCTGTGCTCACTTCTTTCCTCTTTACATTCTTTTTAATGCACCATTCCGGTGACTTGCTTGAGGCGGATGGAGAAATGGTTTAGAGACTTCCTTTGGGGATCGATGCAGGATGTCATGGGATCCACCTGGTGGCATGGGATGTTGTTTGTATGCCGATTTCGGAGAGAGGGCTTGGGATTCAATCCCTCACTGTGAGGAGGGAGGCGTTGACTGCTAGGCACGCGACGAGATTCTTGCTTGATCCAGACTGTTTATGGAGCTCGTTCATGCGTGCTAAGTATGGTGATTGACCACTTATACGCCTCCCCAGTCTACTCGTGCCTACTCTTTCTTCTGGAAAGAGGTGTGTCATCATGCTCTGGCTATGCTATCACGTGTCTCGTGGATGATTGGTGATGGTGCTTCTGTTGATATGCTTAGGGATACGTGGTTGGCTGATCTTCCATTGTCCCGTTGGCCTACCTTCGTGAGCACTGACATTGCTAGTCGTACGAGAGTCATTGACTTTATTGCTCAGGATCGCATTACCTGGCAAACCTCCCGTGTCACCATTCTCTTCGGGGCGGAGCTATCCCGGCATTTTCTTTCCATCCCTCTTATATCAGACTGTGCTTCGGACATCAGACTTTGGAGGAGATCCTATACGACTCATGTTCCGATTAGGGATCTTATATAGGAGTACAGGCCATAGTCTAGGCATATGCAGGACGTCTTTTGGATTTGGAAGCTTCCCATTCACCATAGAGTGCGGCTGTTCATTTGGAAGTTGGCTTGGGACTGCCTTCCTACTTGCTCTCTGCTCTCGGGAGGGGTATGAAGATTAGCCTGTGTGCCCTTTATGCGGGCTGGAGGAGGAGACTGTTGACCAAGCTATTTATACTTGTGATAGAGTCAGATTGGTCTGGCAGATAGCAGGTTATCATTCCTGGGGTGATAGTAGCGGCCCTTATCGTACTTCTTTTTTGAGGATGATTCGGCAGGACGGGCGGAGGGGCACACGTCGGTTGAGCTCTTTGGCTGCTTATATTACTCATCAGGTTTGGTTGTCTCGAAATAGGCAATTTTTTTCTGATGTGAGTGACCCTCCCCACAAGATTCTTAGGACAGTCTGTTCCTTTCTGATGAGTACATGTTCCACCAGACCCAGATGGGATGTGCCAGGCACGGCCCTATACTGCTACAGTACCGGGCCATGCCAGCACGGCCCTGTACTACTCCAGTACAGGCCACGCCGGCACGGCCCGGTGTACCGGGCCATGCCGGGCCCAAAAATTTTTTCTGTTGGCCCAGCCCGGTACGGCCCATGATGGGCCTAGGCCGGCCGCTGTGCCGTGCCGGCATGGCCCACCTGGGCCATGCCTGGCACGGCCCAAGTGGGCCTGAGCCGTGCCGATCCAGGAGGGGCCTGGCCCGTGTACGGCTCAAATAAAAAAATTTATAAATTTTTTTTTGATAAATTAAAAAATTATTAGGAATAAATAAATTTAATTAATATAAAGCCATCTTAATGGTGGGGGGTTTGGCATAGATCCCTACCAGTTTATTAATTTAAAATCAAAATGGTACAGAAGGGAGGGGGGCTAGGCCTGACCTCCAGAACATAATATAATAAGTAAAGAGAAAAAAATAGAAAGATCGCAACCATCGGATCATCACCGATCGGATGGATCGCAACCGTCGGATTGATCATCGCCGATCGGAATCATGGCATGGATCGATCGCAACCGTCGGATCGTCTTTGATCGGATGGATCACAACCGTCGGATTGATCATCGCCGATCGGGATCATGGTTTGGATCGATCTCAACCATCGGATCCTCTTCGATCGGATTGATCACAATTGCCAGATCGATAATCGCCGATCGGGATTACGGCTTGAATCGATCGCAACAGTCGGATCGTTTCCGATCGAATGGATCACAACCATCAGATTGATCATCGCCGATCAAGATCATGGCTTGGATCGATCGCAACCATCGGATTGTCTCCATCGTATCAATCACAATCATCGGGTCGATCATCGCCGATTGAGTTCATGGCTTGGATCGATCGCAACCATCGGATCATCGCCGATCGGATGGATCGCAACTATCGGATCGATCATCCCTGATCGGGATCATGGCTTGGATCGATCGCAATAGTCGGATCATCTCCGATCGGATTGATCGCAATGGTTCGATCGATCATCATCGATCGGGATCATGGCTTGGATCGATCACAACCGTCGGATCATCGCCAATCGGATGGATCGCAACTATCGGATCGATCATCCCCTATCGGGATCATGGCTTGGATCGATCGCAACCGTCGGATCATCTTCGATCGGATTGATCGCAACGGTATGATCGATCGGGATTATGGATTGGATCGATTGCAACCGTCGGATCATTGCCGATCGGATGGATCACAACTATCAGATCGATCATCTCCGATCGGGATCATGGCTTGGATCAATCGCAACCATCGAATCGTCTCCGATCAATTGATTGCAACGGTCCGATCGATCATCGTCAATCAGGATCATGGCTTAGATCGATCACAACTGTCAGATCATCGCCGATTGGATGGATCACAACTATCGGATCGATCATCCCCGATCAGGATCATGGCTTGGATCGATCGCAACCATCGGATCGTCTCCGATCGGATTGATCGCAACGGTCGGATCGATCATCGTCGATCGGAATCATGGCTTGGATCGATCGCAACCGTCGGATCATCGCCGATCGGATGGATCAAAACTATCGGATCGATCATCCCCGATCAGGATCACGGCTTGGATCGATCGCAATCGTCGGATCGTCTCCGATCGGATTGATCGCAACGGTCTGATCGATCATCGTCGATCGGGATCATGGCTTGGATCGATCGCAACTGTCGGATCATCGCCGATCGGATGGATCACAACTGTCGGATTGATCATCCCCGATCAGGATCATGGTTTGGATCAATCGTAACCATCGGATCGTCTCCGATCGGATCGATCGCAACCGTCGGATCGATCATCGCCGATCGGGATCGTGGCTTGGATCGATCGCAACCATCAGATCGATCATCGCCGATCGGGATCGTGGCTTGGATCGATCGCAACCATCGGATCATCGCCGATCGGATGGATCACAATCGTCGGATCGATCATCGCCGATCGGGATCATGGCTTTGATCGATCGCAACCATCGGATCGTTTTCGATCAGATTGATTTAAAATCAAAATGGTACAGAAGGGAGGGGGGCTAGGCCTGACCTCCAGAACAAAATACAATAAGGAGAAAAAATAGAAAGATCGCAACCGTTGGGTCATCGCCGATCGGATGGATCACAACTATCGGATCGATCATCCCCGATCGGGTCATGGCTTGGATTGATGCAACCATCGGATCGTCTTCGATCGGATTGATCGCAACGGTCCGATCGATCATCGTCGATCGACATCATGGCTTGGATCGATCGCAACCGTCGGATCATCGCCGATCGGATGGATCGCAACTGTCGGATCGATCATCCCCGATCAGGATCATGGTTTGGATTGATCGCAACCGTCGGATCATCTCCGATCGGATCGATCGCAACGGTCCGATCGATCATCACCTATCGGGATCATGGCTTGGATCGATCGCAACCGTCGGATCATTGCCGATCGGATGGATCACAACCGTCGGATCGATCATCGCCGATTGGGATCATGGCTTGAATCGATCGCAACCATCGGATCATCTCCGATCAGATTGATCGCAACTGTCCGATCGATCATCGCCGATCGGGATCATGGCTTGGATCGATCGCAACCATCAGATCGTCTCTGATCGGATGGATCGCAACTGTTGGATTGATCATCGCCGATCGGGATCATGGCTTGGATCGATCGCAACCGTCAGATCGTCTCCTGATCGGATTGATCGCAATGGTCTGATCGATCATCGTCGATCGGGATCATGGCTTGGATCGATCGCAACCGTCGGATCGTCTCCGATCGGATTGATCGCAATGGTCTGATCGATCATCGTCAATCGGGATCATGGCTTGGATCGATCGCAACCGTCGAATCATATCCGATCGGATGGATCGCAACTATCGAATCGATCATCCCCGATCGGGATCATGGCATGTATCGATCGCAACCGTCGGATCGTCTCCGATCGGATCGATCGCAATCATCGGATCCATCATCGCCAATCAGGATTATGGCTTTAATCAGTTGGCTGGTGCCTAGGCACCAGCCAGTGCCTAGGCGCACGCCTTGGCACCAGCCGTGCCATGGCACTGCCCAGAAGGGCCGTTCTGAAGGGCCATGCTCGCACGGCCCAGCCAAAACGGCCTAGAAGGGCCGTTCTGGAGGGCCGTGCTGGCACGGCCCAGCAACATAACGGCCCAGAAGGGCCGTTTTGGCACGGCCCGTGGCCCATTTCTTGATGGGTCACGGGTCGTGCCGAATTTGAATTTTTTTTACCGGGCCGTGGCTGGCACGACCCATTTGTTAATGGGCCATGCCAGGCACGGCACGGCAATTTTTCTGGCACGATGGGCCTGGGCCGTACCGTACCAGGCACGGCCCAGCGCCCATGCCTAGCCTTGATGTTGGTAGACCTAGTATCTGGGATTCCCCTGCTGCCTCGGCAGCGCACCGACGTACAGTCTTTGTCTCCTAGGAACCCCTCCCACATGGGTCTGTCAAAATCAACTTTGATGGCAGTGTTCAAAGTCGTCTGGCTGGATCGGCTTTTGTGATCCGTGACTCGGATGGATCGATGATTGCGGCTGGTGGTTTTGATTCTCTTGACCTGTCAGTTCCGCTAGCTGAGTTATATGCGGCGTGGGCTGGCATATCTTATGCTATCCGCAATCTGGGCATTCACCGTCTTATTATCGATGGGGACTCTATTACTGTGGTGCGTTGGCTCTGGGAGGACTTGAGCGACCCCTTGCCTACTAACCCTTTGGTATGTGACATCAGGTCTATGCTCCATCAGGCTTTTAGAGTTCAAGTTTGGCATATTTACCGAAAAGCTAACTCAGCGATTGATTGGATTGCTGCCCGAATTACTCATCACTTTGGGTTTTAATCCTGAAGGTTAGGTAATTTATATCCTATAATTTTATTTCAAATTTTATAATATAATATATTAAATTTAATTCACGCTAGACTAATGTGATTATTCATTTATAATAATAATAAAAAAGTCCTTACCCACACCTTCCACTTGAATAAACCTTTTCCTTCATTTTTGCGGCAATAGCCATCGTTGAGGCCTTCCAAGTACATTGAAAACACTTTTTGCTTATTTTTCTCTAACTGCACCCATAAATATGACTTTAAACTCTCGCATCTCGTGAAAGATAAGGACGCCGCCACTGCAACTGTGGGGTAAGTGAAGATTTTTTAAATTGCTTGCAATCATATGCTACTTTTTTTATTTACATTGAAATATGTTAAATTTTATTTTTTTTATTGTACCAATCAAGTACAGACAATGAAAATAGAAATGCCATTCTACTTTAATTTTTATACAAGCCAAACATAGGAATAGGAATCGAAATAGCAAAATCAATCACTCAGGAATAAAATTTGTTGATGCCCGGTCACTTTGAGTCGGCCCCCTTGAGCGTCGATCGTTCCCCCACAGAAATATCGGAGCCCTTCCTTTGTCTTCAAAGCCTGCAAGAAGTCCCACGGCCGGGTATTCCGGCGGAGACCCTCCGACGCTCAAGTTAGTGCTCTGGGCAACAGCCGTGAGCTTGAGAAAGCTCGAAAGAGAAAGAGTTAGAGAGCTCAGAATGAGCCTCCTCCTCTTGAGTTACCTCTTACCTTCTTTATTTACCATTGTCCTCTGTGTAGCTTGCTTGAGAAGTTTGAATCTTTGTCATCTAGTGGGAATGAGTCACGTGGGGCCTCATGATGGACCATGACTTTTGGGGCTCATTTAGTCTGAGTGGCTGAAGTGTCATGATGACTAAGTACTTTTGGTGGGTGAAATGCCAGGGCTGACATCAGTGAGGCCCAACTGCCGCCACCTGTCAAGACTTTTATGATGAATGATGACTTTCGATAAAGCTTACCTCTTAGTGGAATGTCAGAGCTTTACGCGCCATCTTGTCGGAGACATATGACCACTTAATTATCTCATTAAAGTAAGTGGCTATAATTTATTAATCCAGAAGATGACGTGGTGAACAGTCACTATAGGGCCCACGCGTGTCCGAGTTGGAAGCCACTAAGGAAGGGCCGCTGGGGACTTAGGTCCGGCGAGGCCATTATCGACCGAGGCCGGGGCCGCCTAGGACTGCTCGGGAGCGGCCAAGGGTCTCTTGGGATCACTGTGGCCGCCTGGGAAGGCCACCAGGGATGGTCGCCTAGAAAGGCCGCCTAGGGTGGCCGTTGAGGGAAAGGCCGCTCAGGACCTCCTCTACCGTCTCTCTCTCTCCTAATGGTTCGTGACTTGACATTGAATGCTCTTATTCAATTGAATGCTCTCCAATAAATGCCTTTGAGCGAGGGTTTTATAAGACCTATAAATGTCTCGGCACATAAATGCCGTTGAGGAGGCCTCGAGAGAGAGAGAGAGAGGCCGCCCAGGAAATATTTTGAGGAGGGGCCGCTCAGACATGAAGGGCCGCCTAGGATTTATTATGAGAAGGGGCCGCTTAGACATGAAGGGCCGCCTAGGATTTATCGTGAGGAGGGGCCGCTCAGACATGAAGGGCCGCCTAGGATTTATTATGAGGAGGGGCCGCTTAGACATGAAGGGTCGCCTAGGATTTATCGTGAGGAGGGGCCGCTCAGACATGAAGGGCCGCCTAGGATTTATTATGAGGAGGGGCCGCTTACTTATGAAGGGCCGCCTAGGATTTATTATGAGGAGGGGCCGCTTAGACATGAAGGGCCGCCTAGGATTTATCGTGAGGAGGGGCCGCTTAGATATAAAGGGCCGCCTAGGATTTATTATGAGGAGGGGCCGCTTACTTATGAAGGGCCGCCTAGGATTTATTATGAGGAGGGGCCGCTTAGACATGAAGGGCCGCCCATGATTTATTGTGAGGAGGGGCCGCTTAGATATAAAGGGCCGCCTAGGATTTATTATGAGGAGGGGCCGCTTACTTATGAAGGGCCGCCTAGGATTTATTATGAGGAGGGGCCGCTTAGACATGAAGGGCCGCCCATGATTTATTATGAGGAGGGGCCGCTTACTTATGAAGGGCCGCCTAGGATTTATAGTGAGGAGGGGCCGCTTAGACATAAAGGGCCGCCTAGGATTTATTATGAGGAGGGGCCGCTTACTTATGAAGGGCCGCCTAGGATTTATTATGAGGAGGGGCCGCTTAGACATGAAGGGCCGCCTAGGATTTATCGTGAGGAGGGGCCGCTCAGATATAAAGGGCCGCCCAGGATTTATTATGAGGAGGGGCCGCTTACTTATGAAGGGCCGCCTAGGATTTATCGTGAGGAGGGGCCGCTTAGACATGAAGGGCCGCCTAGGACTTATCTTTAGTCCCCGTATCATTAAATGCCGCCCATTGACTTGTCCATGGGACATTAATGACAAAAGGCGGTCCTTGGGAGAACCCACTCACATCAAATATCTCTTTTTCCCTATTGTTCTCTCTCTCCATTATGACGGATGCTTGCTGTAGTATAACGAAATTAAATGTCCACTGCATCCTTAAAGAAAGAACCCGATAGGCCAGCGAGGCCGTCTAAGACCAGCCTAAAAAATTTTGAAAATTTTTATTTTTATTGTTCATGGGCCTGTTGACTGGCCCTATCAAAATTCAATTTCTATTTTACCCCCATACCAACAAACCAAACGTGAGCATTAGGGGTCGTGTGGCTTGAATTTGACACGAAACAAATTAGGACTTTGATGAGGAGCAGCATAATTGAGCCTAACGCTGATGATAGCATTAAGCTTTTCGAAGATTAGGTTAATGGATATGATAGCTCCATTTAACTCCTTCTTTTTTGCCCTCCTATATCTCTCGTGACAATAAATGCTAGAAAAGTCAAAAGTTTTCTTTGGAGAGATACCTCATCTAGTTCCTTTCGTTTCCTCCATTCATAGCAATGTTTTGAAAATCGGATCGAATCGATCAATCCAATCGGTCCAACTAGAAATCAATCATCAGTTCGGTCTGATTTTATTATTAAAGTTAGCTTTTATATGACCCGATAAAAATTTAAAAAACTCATGAATCGATTGGATTTCAATCGATCCAATCCGATTTTTAGATTTTTAAATTTTTTATTTAAATTATATTTATATTTTATTATTTGATATTATTAAATTAAAATTTAATTATAATATTATCCGATTCGATTAAATCGGTTCATCCGATCGAACCGATTAACCGTGACCCAAATATTTAATCGATTTGTTATTCGATCCGATTTTCAAAATATTGATTCATAGTGACTGCCATATTTGCAATGCTAACATATAAGTTTCAAAACTGAGATCCATCTGATTTGATATGGAAAGAAAACATCCAAGTCCAATGTATCTTGTGCAAGCGTACCATGTACTCTGAAAAGGGCTAGCTTGAATGTGAGGTTACAACCTATCATTAATTCCTAGTCTTTGTGGCAAATTTTGGTGGTCTATTCTTCAAAATTATTTGGCAAAATCGATCATATGTTGGCAAGCAAAACTTGCGATTGTAGAAGAACTTAAATAAATTATTAAAAAAATCTTAATATACCATCTTTCAATATAGCAAATGCACATCGATCATGCAGATTGACAGCTCATGCGTACTGCCATGCATGCTGAGGCTCCATAGGCCTTATCGCACACTGCACATGCGGCGACATGCGCAGATAGCCAATCCGTATGACCAGTGCAATGCAGCAAGACTTTTTCATAAATTGTTCCATAGAATGGTACTGGCTAGTTTAGCATTTAGACCCTTCTAATTCATTAGTGTTGGTAATGACTTAAACATAACAATTACACGTCAGAATAAAAGCTATGAGTGCTACAATCTTTTTTTTTTGTACAAGCGGGCGATCATACTAGTCTAGTATGAATCAACCCAGATAGATCGGAATACAAAATTTGCTGCAAATAGAAGGACAGGGTCATCCAGCCTCCATATCCAATAACCAACATGCTGAGCCACTAAAGCCGCCGCCCAGTCAGCCGCCGAATTGGCTTCACGGTATATATGACGTATATGGAATCATGAGTGCTACAATCTTAACTAATTATACATGAATATATAAATGCATATTTAAATATGAATGCATATTTAAATATACATGAATATACTTAAATATATATAAATGCATATTTAAATATATCTTTAAACATAATTTTGTTTTAGATGTAAAATTCATTGCACCAATATTTGTTATTTCAAATTGTAATTTACACCCATCATACGGTATAAAATTAAGTTATGATCATGTAGTTTTTAATTATATGACTCCATTATAACATCACTATGCCTTGTCTTTTGTATTCATGTGTAGAGAGAGAGAGAGAGAGAGAGAGAGCATACTTGGCTTGGTTATATTCAAGAAAACCTCTATTCAAATCCAATTAAGTTTATATTAAAAGATGAGGATTTTATTTAAATGATTCAAGCGTTTGGATATAATTTACTATCTTTAAAATACCTACAAATCAAAAATTATGCAGTTTGAAGACTCCTCCCAACTTATGCCTCAAGAAAATAAAAAATATATCATTTCATATTATTTAAACTATCTGACTTTCAATCACTTGATGCATGGATTGAGATTTCCAAATCATATAATTTTTGTTTTGTAAGTACTGTTTTACAGAAAGTAAATCATATCTAATAATTTGGACAACTGATATGAGACTCTCAGCATCTAAATTTAAATATGATTGAATTTGAGTAAAGACTTTTGGAGTATAATTAAGCCAAGCTTTCTTTTAATATATAAGGTCTAAGTTCATGGGTTTTAAGATTGTTAATTGTGAGGGTACATTTGGTTCATTGATATAGGGTGATATGATGAGAATTAAATTTCATTTCTATGTGAATAGGTGAGTAATTTTAATTTTCATGCCCACGTTTGGTTTGTGTAAAAATCAGAATGCGAATGACATTTCGATTATTGTTGTTTGTGCTTGTTTTGTACAATAAGAAAAATATAAATCAACATATTTTGAGCATAAATATAGCAAGCAGTAGGTGGTGTAAGTAGTTCAAAACATCTTCATCAACCCCTCGATTCAGATGGCAACCTCCTCCTTTGCCAGGTGGAGGGAGAGATCAAAATTGTATTTATGGACACAATTGAAGAGGAAGCAAAACAAGTTGATAATAAATTTGAAGGCCTTTAAAGGCCTTTATGATGGTTAATTACAAGAGTGGAGGACGATGAGGACTTGTTTAGATGGAAAGCAGAAGTTATGTGCTGGCATCGAACAGAGGAGGAAAGGAAGAAAAATGAGAGACATAAAATCTTATAATGACCATCTAGGAGAGATTCTATTATTCACTAGAGATTTCCATCAAACGGTCTTCCGTCTCTTGATTACTCGATAGCGAATCGACATACGATTTATATCTTTTGAAAGATCTTTTTAAGATATGTTAAAATTAACTTTGATGAAATATGCAGGACAAATTAGCAAGCTCTGCTTTTATTATTAGAAGGATGGATAGAGATATGCTGATGGCAGAAGGATTTGATCTTCTTGACTTCTCTGTTCCTATGGTAGAGTTGCATGCAGCGTAGATAGACATTTCTTATGCTACACGAATTCTTCATGTCCAGAATCTCTTTATAGAGGGAGACTCTCTTACAGTCTGGCAAGATTGCTACGGTCACTCTCCAAATAACCCTCTACTTCTAGATGTTTGATCTACTCTGTGAAAGGTCTTTAGCTCCTATATTCGATATGTTTATCGAGAGACCAACACGACAGCCGATTGAATTATGGATGCAGCAGTTTATTTTTGAATTCTTAGTTATAGAAACAGAATGACTTATGTTCCATGGTACTTAAACGATTTCTATTTTTTAAACCTATTTGGGCTCACTTACATTAGACTGGCATGATTATTTATCTATTTTTTTTTTTAAAAAACACTACATTCACAGCCTCCTTGGATGGTGGCACCGCTAGCGATAATGATGACAATAGTGATGCAGTCAGTCGACATCCATGATAAATGAAAAATAATAAAAGAAAAAAAAGCAAAGAAGGGCGATGTTTGAGCAGGCTTTAAAGAATAGAAATCTACATGAAAGAAATTGCTAAGAAGATTAAATAAAATATTAATTCTTCAAAACGTGAGTTTATCATTTCGACTGAGATGACAATGAGAATGAAACTTTATGAATATGAAATAAGAATAAAAATTTTTTATTTTCATTCCTTCGTTCCATACTTGCAAACCAAATTAAATAAACCCTTATAGTACTACACTTTCTTTCTTTCTTAATAAGATAACAAGATTTCGTACCAATGATTTAAGTTATCCAATGCAATCTTTTGACTAAATATGGTTGAAGCTCTTTAAAAAAAATGACAAATTAAGTAACATTATATATATATATATTTTTTTCTCAACTTTTAACACTTAGGTCCAGACATATTCAAAGCATGAAATTTTAATACTAGCTAAAAAGAAAGGTTCATCGATCTTGCCAAAATACAAAGATAGCTCGATCCTTCCAAAGTATAGAAGCAGCTCGATCCTGTCGAGGCATGAAGATATTTTGATCCTTTCGAGATAAAGAGACAACTCAGCAATCGGAGCACCATCGTAGGTCAATTACATTTTATTTTTTTTTCTAAATATGGCTATTAGTGAACTAAAAGTCGAAAAGGACCCTTTTCTTGTCACATGCACTAATACTGATGTGGTAACAATCTGACCCCGCATCACAATCTATCGACTAAATATAATTTGAAACTCTCTAAAAAAATATAATTAAATAGCATAATATATTATGTGAGTGGACCATTGATTTTCTTTTTTTTTAATGAATCCCAATTATTCTTATGGATTGGAGACGGATGTATAGAACAAACAGTATACTAATAAAGAAAATTTATTCCAAAATCGAAAGAGCGATCGAGTTGCAAAAATAAAGGATTTTTTACCCTCTTGTAATTATAACGAACATAAACCAATTGGATAAAAAGGAGAGGAAAAAGATCTGTTGGTTGGACTCCCCTGTTTCCTTTGGTTGCGGGGGTATATTTTTTTCTTACTATTTCTTACTGTAATTATATACATAATACATACCCTGTTCTGACCATATTGCACTATGTATCATTTGATAACCCCCCAAATGGGTCCTGCCTCTGGTTCAATTAGAAATGTAAATGAAAGAATTACAAGGATTTAAAAAAAGATATATCTCGTCAACAACACTTTCTATATCCGATTCTCTTTAAGGAGTATATTTACACATTTGTTCATGACCGTGGTTTAAATGGTTCGATTTTTACCGTATTATATATATATATATATATATATATATATATATATATATATATATATATATATATATATATATATATTCTAACTTAACACTTGGCCCAAATATATTTTCAACTCAAAAAAATCTTTCTTCATTGCTTTCGATGCAGAAAGCACGCATCAAACATGTCCATTGACTGCGCACTTGTCCATATGCACATGCGAAGGATACCACAGTTCATTGAGCCATGGCATGCATACACGCACAAATATACGGTCCTGATATATGCAGTTATGCATTAAAAATGATGCATAAAATCGTTCTGTTTTAACTTAACTCATCTAAACCTTTTCTCAACCCCATGGGTTCAACGCCGAGATACATTTGAAGCACAAAATTTCAGTACCAGCGTTACGCAATTTGCAATCCGCATCAACATATGTAACCATGATATAGCCTGAAGATGAGCTGAAATGCCTTTCGAGGACCATTTCCTCTCAAGGATAATTTCCTAAACCGCCATGCCGTTGAGAGCGACAGGATCAGCGATGCCATCCCGTCTACAGTTGGAAGGACACGGTTGGATGGATACCGTTTACCGAACCATGCGTCACACCATTCTTGTTCCGCTTCTTATCTTATCGGTTACAGAATATATGTCGGCTAGAGAAAATCTAAGCGGGAGTAAAAAGGTTCTCCACGCCTTCTTCTTCATTTCATATTCGTTACTGGATTTTCAAAATTAAAGAGAAGAAGAAGAAGAAGAAATAGAAATAGGTAGTTGGCTGCTTATAAAAAGAAAGAAAACAAAAACATCTTATAAGAGTTACAAACGCAAGCCAAAGCAACCACCAAATGATACAAGAAGCGATTCTATGAACGAAGTCCCGAGCGTAGAGCCGATGGGAGACCGGGGGAAGCCGCAAAAAGATGCGCAAAATCTTAGAAGTACGAGAGGGAGTGCTGCCTCGGTCTCTTGCCGGGATTCGACGCTGCGGGGACGATCTCCGGCACTGTGATCGCGTCGTCGCTCCACCGCACCCGGCCGGCCACCCTCGCCCACGGCTGGTACTGGACGCGGCGGCGGCGGGGACAGCGAGGAGATCTGGCGGCGGGACCTGACGAACGTGGGGGACCCAGTTGGGGAACTCCTCTGCTACAGCCTCCAGCGCGCCGCCCTCCAGGAACGGCAGCAGCCCATCCACCGTCGATAGCTGCGCATCAAAGGAAAAAAAAAAAAAAAAAAAAAAAAAAACTTTCTTTTCCCCTTTCTTCGCGATCTAATCCAACATAAATTAAACAAAAAGAGGGAGAGGAATTGATCACAGACCTTGGAGAAACCATCTGTCGCGATGGCGGCGGCGGCGGCGTCGTCGACGAGGAGATCCTCGACGCACCAGCCGGGCACATCTTGATGAGGTAGTCCGAGATGCTGCTGCCGCTGCTACTGTTGCTCGTCGTTGGAGGGACCGCGGCGGCGGCGTTGGCAGAGGCGGTAATGCTGCTGTAGCTGCTGCATAAGACGGAATCATCCGCCGCCGCCGCCGCCGCCGCCAAGGCCTTGTCTTGGTTGGTTTTGGGAAGGCTCTTGCTGTGATTATTGGCGTTCTTATCGGCTTCCGCCTCAGAAGAAGAGGAGGAGGAATAGATGGGGGCGGAGGAGAGCCGGACGCCGGTGAGGAGGAACCTATTGTGCTTCATGGTGAGGTGATTGGCACTGTGGATGGGGCCGTCGCAGTCCCTGCAGAGGATCGCCCTGTCCTCCTGGCAGAACACAAATCCCCGCTTCTCCTGCCATTCCCAACACCCAAAAAAATCACTCCTTTTCACCCAAAATCGCTTCTTTTTCCCAAGTTTCTCATAGATTCACAGAAACCCCACAAAAAAGAAAGGGTTCAAGAGAGGCAACCTGGCAGACGTCGCAGAGGGGGTGGGACTGGGGGGAAGGGGAAGAGGAGGAAGGGGAAAGGAGGGAGAAGCGGCGGTGCTTTCCCGCGAGCTTGTTGGCGCGGTGGACCCGGCGGTCGCAGGGATCGCAGAGCGCCGCCTCGTCGGCGCAGCAGAACATCGCCGCCTCCTCCTTTCCACACACATCGCACAGTATCTTCATCTCTTTCTCCTCTTCTTTCACTTCCCTCTCTCTCTTAAACCAACCACGACGATATAATCGAGAGAGAAAAAAAAAAAAAGAAAGCACCTGGAAGAGGGTCAACGGAGCTAAAAAAAAGCGGCGGCGGAGGCGGAGGAGGAGGAGGAGGAGGAATTGGAATTAATGAAGTGGGGTGTGGGGAAGAGAGCTTGGGGATGGAAAATTTAAGCACACCGGTGGGCGAGATTGGATTAGATAAGTGATTATAGAGCAAGCGAGGGCCGCGTGGGTGGAGCTGAAAGCGAGATGGGGTGGGAACTCTCTCCGTGAGAGAGATGGAAAGCGAGTTAGATTTCAGAATTTATGCTCTCGATCTGGGAGCCTCCTCGCAGCCTATATACCTGAGATACCCTGTTGCCTTTTTTGTTTTGTTTTGTTTTGTTTTGTTTTCTGAAAGTTCTCTGCTCAACCGCGAGCAGCTCGGTTGTATTTCGTATTCGCTTGGGTAAATTGGGATGATATCATGTCCTTTTTTTTATTTGATATCTTTGCGTGGATTGAGGTTGGAGGGATAAGGCTCTTCAGTCTTCGGTCATAAAATTTGGCGCCTTTAGACGGTGCACAGATTACAAGAGATGTGAGGTAGTAGAGCTGCTTGCAGCTAAATATAATGATATACGTTGTGCCATGTGATGGTGGGCAGGTTAAAGCGTACGAAACCAAGAATTATAAATGGCATTTTGGACTGATGGAGCACTGCTCGCGGCGAAAGGATTTAGTTTTTTTTTAGACTTTTTAATTCGTTTGACAGAGAGCTCTGTGTAGGTTGAGCAAGTATTTTTTATGCTATTTAAATTTTTTATTCTTATAATTTTTTCATTGAAAAAACTCGTTTACTGTCATGCATATCAATTACCCTTCGAAATATCTTTAAGGCTGTATTTAATATGGTGAATAAAAAGAAATATCTTAAGGTAGTATTTGAAATAGAAGATAAAAAAATATTTCTTAGATATCCCCTCTTATTTTCAAAAGTCATAACTATAAGGAATAGCAGAGAATAAAGTTAACCAAAGGAATAATCCATGGTTAACTATGGTTAACCATGGGATATCCCCTCAATTTATTCCTAGAGAATGCAGGAATAGTTGGTTATCCCTTCAAATAAGAGTAAAAAAAGGTTATCCTATGGATTTACCTTTTTGCATTTGATATGATTAATGGATAGCCAAAGGATATCCCTAGGAATAGCCAGGGAATAAACTCTATCCCATACACTTATCCATGGATAATATTTTTCCTATCAAACACTACCTAAATATTCCTTCTTAACCCCAAATGCTATACTAAATAGTGCTGAAAAAGTTTAATTAGGGGATAACCCATGTTTAACCATGGGTTATCCCCTGAACTTATTTCCTAGAGAACTCAGGAATAACTAAAGTTATCCCTTGATGGCAGAGTGGTAATTTTAAAAAGGTACTTATCCCCTTAGCTATCCTCTGGATAAATGCTATTCTGTATATTTATCTAGGAATAGCCAAAAAGCTATCAAACAAAGCCTAAAACTTATATTCATTATATTTATCATAAAGTTAATTTTACTGCAAATTGAATGGCAACTTCCATGACACATTACTCTGGTTGTTTGTTGGACATAAAATTTGGATTACTCATGTCCTTTTATTTTTAAATAAATTTTATACTTTGATCTATCTGTATTGATTCGCAATAGAACAGTATAATTATCTATTTGTATTAAAAAAATTATAAATAATATTTTAAAATAATTTTATAGTTTTTTCCTCTCCCTTGTGATTTTTCTAAAAAATGTAGATAGATAAGGTGTGAATACATTGAATGCATGGCAAAACAAATAATAGTTTAACAAAAAGTTCTGATAAAAATAATAATTTGATCAGCTAAATAAATAATAAAAAAAAGGATGAGCTAACAAGAATTACTAGATTTGTTATAAAAAAAAGTTTTCATGGAAACAAAAAAAAAAGAAGCAACTAAAAAATGTTAGTATTTGATGTAAAATAATTTTTATTTAAAAGAATCAACTAAAGAAAAGAGAAGTTGGGCAGGGGGACGCATTATGTGAGGTTAAGAAAAGGCCCCGTTGCCACCATACCGCATCCCTGCCTTTCCTTTAAAGAGACGGAAGAAATGTCAACGTATGAGTTGAATAAATCTATTCATTAAATGGAGGCACCCACGCGGCAAGCGAGGGAGAGAAAGTATATATATATATATATATAGTACATGCTGATGAACACACAACTTTAGTGCCTCTCTGTTGGAAGGTGGTTGAAGCTTGGTTTGTATTCAAGTTCAAATTTAGTTGCATTTAGTTTTATCTGATTGGATTCAGATTGAAATTGGAATAACATTTTCATAAATTTTATAAAAATGCTCTTTGCTTTAATTTTTATCCTAATATTGCAGCACTTAATTTATACATTGTAATTAGTTTGAAACAATCTTACAAACTTCAATGATAAAAAGCTATCAAATATATCATACATATACATATGCACATACTTATATACATGCATACGTATGTATACAAACATCTCCATTTATTTTTTTAAGAATTTCTATTGGCCATTTGAGTTTGAAACACAACTGAGTTAGGACAGATTGGACAAAATTTATATAATGAGAAGAAATTTTTTATTGAAAGCATGGTGTCCCCGGATTACCTTTCACATTTCGTCTCAAAAGATAGAAAAGTCTTTGTGCATCACCATCCTTGGTGCGGCATGATCTGCATCGAGCATAGTGATTCATGCATGCGAACCTGCACTAGAAAAATTGCTGATAGATTCCGTATTATTGATGCATGAATCCATGTGTTGCCGCCGGGATCCGTCCTCCGACTCGGGCGCGATCGATCTCCAGGAAGAGGGGGCAGACCTGCACAAGAAGTCCACACGGGGGACGCTGGGGTGGTCCTCCACGGAAGACCCTTCGACGCTCAAGTCAGTGAAGAAGAAATCGGCGATCAACCAGACAGTGAGGATGTGGATCTCTTCGGGGGCGGCCAATCGGAAGCTCCAGAGGGCAGGACCGCCGACGAGCTGCCGGAGAGAGCAGTGTGGGTGCCCATGTAAGAAGATGTGTGTATAGAAAGAGGCGCATGCGTACCTGAGGAAATCTGCGAGTCTGATATTTATAGACTGTCACATGAGTCTTGAGCGTCTTCTGGAAGGTTTAAAGGTTGTTACGATATGGAGGCGGACAGAATCAGGCCGTTGTGGGGCCGTTAGAATCCATATCCGTTTGTTGAGGGATCGACGGCTGGGAGAGCTCCTTGATGTCTGAGATCTGGTTGAGTAGGCCTGGGGCGGTTATGATAGGTTTTAGGCCACGTCGCGACATGATTCCTTGTTAGGATGCCGTTCTGGTAGGCCTGGGCTCTCCCGCGTCAGGTTCCGCGGAGGTAGGTGTTAGGTTGTGGATCGTTCGATGAACCCGAGCTATGGAAGCCCGGAAGGGCCGAGCTATGGAAGCCCGGAAGGGCCGAGCTATGGAAGCCCGGGGAAGACGAAGGGATGAGGTTAGCCTTAGCCGCCTCGCACGGATATTAATGTAATGACGATTTTACTCCCAATACCATGCATGAATGAATCATCATATTTGATAAAGCATGATCTGCACCAAATAATGTGCCAAGATTTTTCCCTCAAAAGATTGCAGCTACCTAACATTCGGACCGACATGGTAGCTTTTCTGCCGCAAAACTAGACGCATGTGGCATATGGTACCATGTCAACAGTCTTATGGAGTGATGTTCCATGTTTAAAAGATGGAGAATGAGCGTATTTATTTCATCTAGTTTAATTTTGGACAAGAGTAATTACACTTGATAAAATGCATGCAAATTCCTGGGGCTTGACATAGCTGTCGGTGAGTGAGGTCTGGGGAAAGTCATGCACCTCATCAAGGATTGTAGAGCTCTCAGATGTAGCTTGTCAAACAGACATTAAACTAACTTGAGCTCCTTCTGAGATTGTGAATGTTCCAGGCTTCCAAGAAATTTCTAATATTTTGCTCAAAACAAATATATCAATGATATCTAAAATTAAACAGTAAAAAAGAAAATAAAAGCAATTTAAAGTAGGAGTGCCTGGATCAAGGTATATGACAGCACTGCCTTAAGATTAATGAGTTTCATACTTTACAGGTTCATGGAGAGGTTATCTCTGTGCTACAACAAACCAGCTTAACCTAAATACCAGTACCTTTAATCATTTAGGAAGGATGGAATGGAGAGAAAATGATGAAAATAGGGAAAATAAAAATTTAAAGAGATAAATTTGCTTTCAAATCCTCCAGTAGCTAGAGACTTTAGATTTGAGTATCTATATATATATATATATATATATATATATATATATATATATATTTGGTTAACTACACTCATATCTAAGTCAAGTCCTAAATTCAATAATTCTTTCCATTCTTGTAACTAAAATTTGAAGTTATCCTATATTTTTTAGCTTTTAATCCTTAAAGATTCATAATTTGCATGAATTTAAGAATAGAAAGAACGTTCGAATCTGAACTTAGCTATACATTCAGTGCATGCACGCTCTCTCTCTCTCTCTCTTTCTCCTTACACACATAATATATAACACTACTCAATTAAGTTTTAAATTTTTAGAGTTTAATAATTATAAATATATTTATATTTAAACATCTAATATAGAACTAACATATATGATTAAAAAATTAAATATTTTTAACCAGTGAAATTTTAAAACTATTTTTACAATGAAGTGTCAAATTCCAAGGCCTTTCGAAGATAATTTGAGTTGGTTCTTATTTTTTTAAAAATATTTTTATGCATCGTCTTTAGGCACTGTTTGATATGATGGATAAGAGGGATATTTCCAGGATATCCCTTCTTATCCCAAATGCTATAGCTACAGGGGATAGTGTTAAAAAAGTTTAACCAAAGGAATAACTCATGGTTAACCATGGGTTATTCCTGAACTTATTCCCTAAGGTAGCGTTTGATAGGAAAAATATTATCCATGGATAAGTGTACGGGATAGAGTTTATCCCCATGGTTATTCATAGGGATATTCCTTGACTATCTCATTGATCATATCAAATGCAAAAAGGTAAATCCATAGGATAACCTTTTTTTACTCTTATTTGGAGGGATAACCAGCTATTCCTGCATTTTCTAGGAAATAAATTGAGTGGATATCCCATGGTTAACCATGGATTATCCCTTTGATTAACTTTATTCCTTGCTATCCCTTATAGTTATGGCTTTTGGGAATAAGAGGGGATATCCATGGGATTCTTTTATCCTCTATTTCAAACACTACCTAAGAAATTCAGGAATAACTAAGGCTGTGTTTGATAGCTTTTTGGCTATCCCTGGATAAATGTACATGATAGCATTTATCCAGAGGATAGTTGAAAGGATAAGCATCTTTTTAAAATTACCACTCTATCATCAAGGGATAACTTTAGTTATTCTTGGGTTCCCTAGAGAATAAGTTCAGGGGATAACCCATGTTTAAATATGGGTTATCTCCTCTAGTTAAACTTTTTCAGCACTATCCTTTGTAGCTATAGCATTTAGGAATAAAAGGGGATATCTCCTTATCCATCATATCAAACATAACCTAAAGTTATTCCTGATGGCAGACTTATAATTTAAAAAAATACTTATTTCCTCATCTTTTTTTGAATAAATGCTATCTCATATATTTATTCAAGAATAATTTAAAAGCTACCAAAATACTGTCTTAGCTCATAAAGATATGTATAAAATGTGGCAGACTTATAATTTTAAAAAATACTTATTTTCTCTCTTTTTTGAATAAATGCTATCTCATATATTTATTCAAGAATAATTCAAAGCTACCAAAATACTGTCTTAGCTCATAAAGATATGTATAAAATGTGTGTATTGACTTATTAAGTTATGATGCATTTATTTATATTAATATATAATCAATGTGTCCGATGCACGTAATCATGCACAGGAGGCGATGCACAAGGGATCTTATTTTCCAAGATCAGTTGTCTGAATTTGATGTCAGTCTATCACCGCTCCATTTAGCATGGGGGGGGAGTGAAATCCACAGTGGAGTCGCGTCATCTTAGAGGGGTCCATCGTCCTCTCTCTAAAAAGACATCGTAGATCACTCTCTTTCCAGCTCACGGCTCGACACCTGGATCCATTGGTAATGCTCCTGGTGCTTCACAGGCCTCCGATCAACTGCCCACACCGCCCCAGCCCTCGGTTTTTTCGCCTGATGAATCACACGTGTTACAAAGGAACAAAATAATATGAGATATTTATAACTTAAATTCATTTATTATTAATTAATTTAAATTTATTTTTTTTTTAAAAAAAAGTCACGTGGATTCAATCTACTAACAGATTACATTATAAAAGAATGATGCCTGAAAAAAAAAATCTTTTAAAATAGGCCGTTTGAAAGCTTGAGCTTCAGGGGGAGACTATGGTAGTAATGAATCAAGGAAGAGGAGTGTTGCATGTGGCTAATGGCTTTAGTCTTTTTTTACGAAGTTTTATGCGGTTTGGATAGATATTTTATACGTCATTCGAATTTTTATATTCACTATCTATTTATAGAAAATAATTTTACTATGGTCATCTATTAAGTTCGATAGAATTTTTATGATTACATTCCTATCAATCCTTTACTTCATGATATTTGGACTATCATTCGGAAGGTTCATTCAGTTCAAATCTGACATGTCTATCGAAAAGCTAATACGACAACGGATTGGATGACGATCTCAGTCGCCTATCATTCCGAGTTTTGGGTTTGAAAACAGGATGACTTCTGTCCCATTATATTAAAGCAAATACTATTTTTTAATGTATCTGAATTGACTCTCACTCGACTAGTGTGATCATTCATCTTTATTAAAAATAAAAAATAAAAAAGAAAGGGGGAGACCGAGAAGGCTATTGGTAACGGTGGAAGTCATAGCAGTGAAGCAATGGTTGTAAGTGTAGTTTGTGTGAAGGATGTGATGGGATTAGTCCCATATGGAATAACTAGAGAGTTGGATATCTATTTATATATATTGATGGACTCTTTCTCTTGTGGATGAGTTGGGCCTAAATAACTTGTGCCTATAATATATATTTAAAGTCAAAGATGGGCACGAAAGTCAATCAAGCCGAATTTAATTTTTGTGTTCCTTTTTTTATTTAAATTTTTTTTGAAATAAAATTCGGTTACGCCAAAAGATGTGTCTCTTGGATACAACCATTCACGTTCCGACCATTTTAAATTCTCTATAAAGATAAGGATGTTCTCAACAGAAGATTATCGCTTGCAAACGATAATCTGGATTTGTTGTATCCTGAAGTATTTTTGCGGATTCCTATTTGCAATCTATAGTCGGGGCAAATAAACACTAAAAAAAAAGTGTTCATTCACGCCTCAAATCCAGATTTTTCATACAGTTTATCTAACAATGGTGAGCCATGCTACGATGAAATGGTAACGAGTGAAGTTTATAGGGCATCCAGAGTGATAGTCTGATAGAGCAGCTGATCAATGAGGAAAGAGGTACCGAGCTAAGAGCGGCGGCAATCTCAGTACCAAGCTAGAGAGTGGTAGAGTGGATGGTGGCGATAGTGATGGAAGGACATGGCAAGAGAGAGCATGGGCCAATAGGGGACCAACACTATGTTGGAATTGGGGCTATCTTGGTTTAGATGAAGGAAAGGCACTACGATTGGTGATGGTGTCAATTATCTAGGAGACAGGGAGATATACTGGTGGTGTAATGATAATTATGGCCACTGCGGCTCATAGTTTGATTCAGCAGAGCCAAAACAATCAATGCGATAGTGAAATAGGTTAAACATTGTGCTTGACTTTAAGCAAGTTGACTTAAGTAGATGTCGCTTGTTTGTGTGCCTCGGTAAGGTAAATAAAATAAAGATGGCCATGCAAAATATTCTTCAAACATATAGCACATTTGTTTTTTTTTTTAATTTAATATAGTCGGACGATCATACCATATGGGTATGAATAAAACCTATAATGCCAGAAAGTAATATCAAATACAAAATAGAAAGATAAGTTTTATTGATCTAAGATTAGATATCCGTATGATGGAAGCCACCTAGTCAGTAGTAAAATTAGCTTTTCTATAATCATGACAACAATAAACCTCGTCAACTAAATGAAAGCTACATATCTGTTTTTAGAATACCCAAAATTTGAGCCTATAATTGCTGGTTGCCAAGTAAGGAAGTGGGACAACCAAGTATTTGCTCCCATTTACAGCGTTCATCCATTCTTAGAAAAGGCTTTTGTCTAATTAAGTTTTATAATATACATATATGAAATAGAGAGAGTTGAACTCAATTACTTTCAAATATAATCAGGTATAGGATCCGATTACGTTTCTCATCATTGGATATACACAAATCCTAAAATCATTTCATTTTTTTCATCTTCGAGATTCATAAACTATGTAGGTCAAAAGATAGAAGAGATGCCCATATCTAAGTTTAACTATATATTTAAATATAATTAAGTCTAGCTCTCTGGTCTCTCGGTATATTTATATTAAGTAAGCTATTTCTATGAGATATAGGTTGCACTGGGGGAGCTTTTGGCTACTCAATTAATTTGGCTTAGTAAATAAAATGAATATCCGAGATGAAGGTTATCAAGTTTAACTACAAAGCTGAAGCTTGGTTCCTTTTTATCTTTTGTCACACCCCTATCAAGTGCGGAAAGAAAAATAAGATTGTTTTTTTTTTTTATCAGGTTAGTCTACTCACACACTTATGACTAAGATCAAACCGTGTGTATAACTCAAGCCACCAACAAAGTACCTACAAGAGTAGGATTATATAGGAAGTATAATTGTATTGATTATCCACTCAATTTTGTAGACATTTATAAGTTTTTATATATTCGTAGTTATTATTTCTATTGTGTGCAAGTCTTTTAACATTTTAAGTCATCATTCATCATATTTATGTCTAAAAATATATTTAAATATTTATGTTTGAATTAAGAATTTTTATGATCCAATTTAAATCTAATTAGACTTCATTTTGACCTAATTTGAGTCTTTACTTTTTATCAATAAATTATGATTTCAGCTTTCCAAAATATATTTGATAGTCATAACTATCCTAGACTCTATTTGATCTAATCCTATCCACATCGCCCTTACTTTTTGCCAATAAATCATGATTTCAGCATTTCAAAATATATTTGATAGTCATAACTAATGTCCACACCTTTAAAATTCGATGGAACGATTAGACATAGCAATTTTGGAGATGACCTACGAGTTGATATGAAGTATCATGTAACTTGAAAATTCACATATAATTTGATAAACTTGTATAATTTATCAAAATTAATTTTATCTTTTAATTTTAATTATTAAAATTATTATTAAAGTATTTTATGATTATGAATATATATAGTTATTTTATAATTAAATTAGTATTAAATATAATTGAGTTACTAAATAAAATATATAGATTGTGTTATATATTTGTATAATATATATAACAAATTTGGGTATAAATTCTCATTTGACCATTAGATGGGCTGGATATAGGCTAATACACTTAATATTATGTTTCTGTTGACATGACTCGTCACCTCTTGTAGAGAGACTTAACAATAAAAAAAATGACTGCTCAGGCGGTAGTCCAATTGTCAGGGCCGAATAATTTTAAGATTAATTTTTGAAACCTAAAATATGGGTGTTGAAAGGATTAAGATTTGTTTAATTTTTTGTTCTGACGTTGATATTTGGATGGAATCAGATTGATCAATTTGCTTTCGGACGAAAAATGACGGGGCTAAGGTCTGTCTAATTTTCATGTTCTAACGGCTGGCATATGAGTGGAGTCAGATTGATCAATTTGCCTTCGGACAGAAAACGACGAGAAATAGCTGGACAAATTTTATCATGCACGAAACATTTTTTGACGAGAAATAGACCGTATGAGACCTAGCTTTGATTGATAAAGCCTCCTTCTCCTTTTATGTATTAAAAAAAAAAAAAAAAAAAAAAAACGGAGTAATGCTGCAACTTTTATCATGAACGAGTAACGATTCTTTCCGATTAATATTTAATCGCAATTGGCTCCGGGATGGCCCCGGAGTGGCCCTTCGAGCAAGCTGAGAGGGGAAAAGGACATGTTGTACGGTCACTTTCGTTGGCATACTCAAAAGCGGTACAATGATGAAGCCCTTGAACATCCTTCCCCCCACCCACTTTGCCATGTGGCCCAGTCTCCCATACCTTGGGTTTTATTTTTTATTTTTTCCTTCAGATGAACGATGATCATATCATTTTATCATTTTAGTGCGATTCAATTCAGATAAACTAAAATATAAAATTTATTTAAATAAAAATAAAAATTATTTTAATTTTAAATTTAAAATTAAGCATAATGAATCATATATAAAGGTTATCATTCAATTAATCATAGAATTAATTTTACTATAGATACGACGAACCTAAGCTTTGTATATATCTCAAAGAATAAATCAAATATCGAAAAGCAAAGGATTAACGAAGATTTAATTGTAATTTTTTTTTAAAGTTATCAAATGACAGTTAAAAAACCTATATCCTGATTGATCGACAGTAACAATGCAGTCTTCTCCTTTGTCCCACCTTTATTTCATCTCGATCAACAAGAGGCTATTCGATAATAATTTATTCACAAATAAACGCGAAAGGGATCGATTTCAACTGTACGAGCTTTAAAAAAAATCAAGCCTGGCGCTATTCGTTTGTCTTGCGGTCTAAATCTTCTATTTTTTTAATTAAGTCATCGGACTATACGTCTAAATCTATTTATCTATTTATTTATTTATTTATTTTTTTTTTTAATACAAAACGACGATCACATTAGCCTAGTGCAAGTCAGCTCAGAAAAATTCGAATACAAAATTTACTGTAAAAAAGAAGGATAGGGATCGCTCGGCTTCAAGAACGATCCAGCATGCTGGGCCATAAAGGACATTACCTAGTCGTCGCCGAATTGGCTTCTCGATAAATGTGATGAATCTGAGCACAGTCGACCTTATTAAGGTTAGATCGAATGTTCATAAGCATCGAATAGCAGGGTCGAAATGGTAATTCTTCTTTTGCAGCCAAAAAATAACCGATATGAAATCATTCTCAATGAACAATCTCTGAGCCTGAAGAATCCTGACGGCATAAGAAATACCCGTTCAGGCCGCCTATTGATCTATTTATTGATTATATATAAGAAATAATAGATGATCCTATTGGAAGATTTATTGATCTATTTATTGGTTGTATATAAGAAATAATAGATGATCTTGGAAGACTTCAGATTCTTTTGCTGGTAAAAATTGGGTTGGATTATGTCATGGATGACCTCATCGCCTGAGTTATTTATTTATTTATTTTTTTCTATATTCTTTCTGTCATTCTTTCATGCTACTTTGGCTTGTTTGATTACTTTAATATCTACTTGGATTATCAAAATGAGTAGGGAATCTATCCAAAAAAAATCAGCGAAATATGTTAGCGGCTAAAATATACGTTTGGTCTCCAAACTCTTACTCATTTTATATTTAATTATTTTCATTTAATTTTTATATTTTAACAATATTATATTTTAATATTTTATTATATAAGTAAGTTAAAAATGATAGAATAGGTGATGTGGTTAATAGGATGATATAATAGTTATTCCATCAAGTTTAATTGCATTCATATAATCAAAAATGTCTGTTTTTAAATATGAGGGATTATACTATAACAATTAAAGGTGAGGAACAAAATGAATTTTGAGTAAAAGTTTGAGGATAAAATATAGGTTATATATAATGGGTTAGGTTCAAGTTATATCGAATATAATCCTAATTATAATTTCATTTTTGAATTGTATGGTAATAATTAAACACCAATGATTAGAGCCATTGGATTACCTTTGAACTGTTTAAATATGAAAAATCATATGATCTAAAAGCTTCCAATCAGTGCAATTGGCGTAAAAGCTTCAATTTATATGATATTTAATGTATAAGTAATATAGAAGTAGTAAACCAAATTCTATAGCTTCAATCAATGATATAAATTAACTTATCATTTTGCTATCTAGCTTGAATAAATCTAAAGAAAAATATAATTAGAAATTTTTTTTTTTAGGTATATAGTGAGAGCAGACACCTATGCAATTTATCTTTCAAAACGAACATGCATATATATATATATATATATATATATATATATATATATTTTTAGTAAGGCAAAAAAATAAAGCTTAAGTTTTTTTTTAACAAAAGGTTATTATAATCTCATAAAAAATATATGTACATCTTGAGAATTTGCTTTACGAGACTAAGCGGAGATGATAAATTTACAGTCTGAACGTCGAAAGATAGAGAAAATATTATCTATGGATGATGTATGGGATAGAGTTTATCCTCTGGCTATCTCTAGGAATATTTTTTTGGCTATCCCATTGATTATATCAAATGCAAAAAGATAAATTCATATGATAATTTTTTTTTTACTCTTATTGGAGGGATAACCAGCTATTTCTGTATTTTTTAGGGAATAGATTGAGGAGATATCCTATTGTTAACCATAGATTATTTTTTTGGTTAACTTTATTCTCAGCTATCACTTATAGTTATAATTTTTGAGAATAAAAAGATATTTTTTAAATATTTTTTTTATTTTTTATTTCAAACACCACGTAAATGAAATTACGTTATGTACGATCTAATCGAGTATCTCAAAATTCTAGACGGAGTCTGCATGGTTCTTTCTTTTATGCTCAGATACGTCTACTTGGATTATTAAATGGCCGAGCAAACTTATCTAGCAAAAAAAAAAAAAAATAGTGACTGTATCTAAAAGGTGGCTCAATTACGAACAGCGATGTGAACATGGGGTTGGCTTAAAATATTTTAAAGCCGATCTGAGCTTAAGAAATATCTTGGTCAAAATATGCTTTGGTCCCTCACTTTTGGTCAAAATTTATTTTGATTCTTCCACTTTCGTTTACTATAATTTAATTTTTTATATTTAAAAATATTAAACTTGATGGACCAGTGGTTCTCCATGGCCACAATAATAGTAACCGGACTTAGCAACTCGGCCTTCCCCCCATCCCCACCTTTTCTTTCTCCTCCGCATCGAGCTAGCTTCTGTTCGGCCTTGGGCTTGTTCCCCTCGACCTCAGCACTCGGTGTCGGCCTCGCCCCGGCATCATTCAGGTCGGCCTCGTCCCGGCCTCTTCCAAGTTGGCCTCATCCCGACGTCATCCCGCTCGGCCACAGACACCTCGGCCCCGGCCTCGAGCCTTCCTCCTTGGCTCCGGCCTTGAGCCTCCGCCTCGGTTCCGGCCTCGAGCGTTCCTCCTCGGCCCCGGCCTCGAGCTTCCGCCTCGGCCCTGACCTCGAGTGTTTCTCCTCGGCCCCGGCCTCGAGCCTTCCGCCTCGGCCCCGGCCTCGAGCGTCCCTCTCCGGCCCCGGCCTCGAGCCTTCCGCCCTGGCCCCGGCCTCGAGCGTCGCTCCTTGGCCTCGGCCTCGAGCCTTCCTCCTCGGCCCCGGCCTCGAGCTTCCGCCTCGGCCCGGCCTCGAGCCGTCCGCCTCGGCCTCGGCCTTGAGCTTCCAGCTTTCCGCCTCGCCACGGCCTCGAGTTTTTCGCCTTGGCACCGGCCTCGAGCATTCGCCTCGGCCCCAACCTCTTCAGGTCGGCCCCGGCTTCTCAAGTCATGCCGAGGCGGCCCTGACCTCTTCAGGTCGGCCGCGACCTCTTCAGGTCGACCCCGACGCTGCCGACTGATGGGACCTGGCCTGACAACCGGACGACTCCCCCTCTCGATGGGACCTGGCCCGACAACCGGCTGACTCCACCACCTTTTGCCTCTCCTCGTAAGGACGGCCCAGTAAATGTGAAGGACATCCGCCCATATCCTGCCAGCCTGCAGCGGTCCAAATCAGGTGGCCCACCTACGTATGACTCCGCTGACCGATGAGACTTGACCCACCAGCCAGCTGCAGCCACCCGCTCTGACAGGACTTGACCCACAGTCCTGACATGTCAAAGGAGGAAGCAAGCCTTGCCATCACCTTAAATGCTCTTACAAGTGGCAGCACCCCAAGGCACCCCAAGCCTCACAGACATCAGCTCTGTCACTTCACCCATCAAAGTCATCATTATGAGGCCTTCAACCACTCAAACCGGACAGACTCTAAGTGTCTATAAAATGGGTAAGAGGGACCCCGACCAGGTAACTGAACTGAACTGAACCAAGATAACTCAACCACAACAACACTCCTAAACACTCATTCTTGCTCACAGAGAACTCTTCTATGAGCCTCTCTCTCTTTCTCTTTCGAGCTTCCTCATGCTTACGGCTGTTGCCCAGAGCACTGACTTGAGCGTCGGAGGGTCCCTGCCGGAATCTCTAGCCCCCGGGACTTTTTGCAGGTTCCCAGCGCAAGAGGCTCGCCAAAAGATCCCGGGCTCGCTGGAGAAGGCGACTGGACGCTCGCGAACGCTCGAGGGGGGTGATCTAGCAGCATCAGATTAGCACGCCAGGAAGGGGAGAAAGCAGAGTTCTGTGACACTAAGCTACAAGCTCTCACTCCCTCTACGACAACAATGGAAGCTTCCGCCAGCTATGATGGGGGGCACCCTAAACGAGCTGACCAACAGGAGGCCGGCTCTCTGTTCCACAATCACAACCAGTTCAGGCCATTCAAGCAAAACATCGTGCCACCCTCTCACCTGCAGACCCAAGCATTAACAGTAGCTATCCAAAAGCTGCAGAAGCGATATTTCACGGCTCACGGGATACCACTCGGCCTCGGCACGGCGATGCCTCCCGAGTGGTTAAGACCCTAAAGGCTCTATATCCGGTGAATTGCCCCTCGCAATGGTTCACAAACCTCCGAGGCGGTTCAAAAGACGCTCGCCCGCATCACGGCCCACGGGACACTACTCGGCCCCGGCAC
This sequence comes from Calamus simplicifolius, assembly GCA_900491605.1. Taxonomy (NCBI): domain Eukaryota; kingdom Viridiplantae; phylum Streptophyta; class Magnoliopsida; order Arecales; family Arecaceae; genus Calamus; species Calamus simplicifolius. The sequence goes on from UESW01004781.1 coordinate 537,714, forward strand.
GGCAGTGCCCCCCGAGTGGTTAAGATCCTAAAGGCTCTGTACCCGGCGAGTCACCTCTCACAGTGGTTCACAAACCCCCGAGGCAGTTCAAAAGGAGCTCGCCCGCATCACGGCCCATGGGATACCACTCGGCCCCGGCATGGCGGTGCCCCTTGAGTGGTTAAGACCCTATAGGCTCTGTACCGGCCGAGTCACCCCTTACAGCGGTTTCCAAACCCCCGAGGTGGTTCAAAAGGAGATCGCCCGCATCATGGCCCATGGGACAACACTCGATCCCGGCACGACAGTGCCCCTCGAGTGGTTAAGACCCTAAAGGCTCTGTACCGACCGAGTCGCCCCTCGTAGTGGTTTCCAAATCCCCGAGGCGGTTCAAAAGGAGCTCGCTGCATCACGACCCACGGGATACCACTCGGCCCTGGCACGGTGGTGCCTCCCGAGTGGTTAAGACTCGAAAGGCTCTGTACCAGCCGAGTTGCCCCTCGCAGTGGTTCACAAACCCCCGAGGCGGTTAAAAAGGAACCTGATGACTCTCAACTCTCAGGTCACCCTTCGGGGTTAAAAAGGAACCTGATGACTCTCAACTCTCAGATTACCCTTCGGGATTAAAAAGGAACCTGATGACTCTCAACTCTCATATCACCCTTCGGGGTTAAAAAGGAACCTGACGACTCTCAACTCTCATGTCACCCTCCAAGGTTTAAGGAGCCCACCAGCATTGCGGTCCACGGGATATCACTCAGCCTCGGCACGGCAGTGCCCATCGAGTGGTTAAGATCCTAAAGGCTCTGTACTAACCGAGTCGCCCCTCGTAATGTTTCCAAATCCCCGAGACGGTTCAAAAGGAGCTCGCTCGCATCATGACCCATGGGACACCACTCGGCCCTGGCACGGCGGTGCCCCCCGAGTGGTTAAAACCCGAAAGGCTCTGTACCAGCCGAGTTGCCCCTCGTAGTGGTTCACAAACCCTCGAGGCGGTTAAAAAGGAACCTGATGACTCTCAACTCTCAGGTCAACCTTCGGGGTTAAAAAGGAACCTGATGACTCTCAACTCTCATATTACCCTTCGGGATTAAAAAGGAACCTGATGACTCTCAACTCAGATCACCCTTCGGGGTTAAAAAGGAACCTGACGACTCTCAACTCTCATGTCACCCTCCGAGGTTTAAGGAGCCCACAGCATTGCGGTCCATGGGATATCACTCGGCCCCGGCACGGCGGTGCCCCCCGAGTGGTTAAGACCCTAAAGGCTATGTACCCGGCGAGTCGCCCCTCACAGTGGTTCACACACCCCCGAGGTGGTTCAAAAGGAGCTCGCCGATATCATGGCCCCAAAGGCTTCGTAATTGGTCGAGTCGCCCCTCGCAGCAGTGCATAAACTCCCGAGGCGATTCAAAGTCGAGGCTTGATGACGCTATGGCTAACAAGGCGTTGCCCGGTTCTGTGCCGTCTCCAATAGACCCTGTCCGTCGGAGTCCCTTTTAAAATCAACCTCACAAGGCGTCTTCGCAAGCCGAGGCGGCTCCGACCTCTTCAGGTCGGCCCCATGTGCCCCGACATCTCCAGCAAGCCGAGGCAGCCCCGACCTCTTCAGGTCGGCCCCACTCGGCCCCGGCATCTCCAGCAAGCCGAGGCGGCCCCAACCTCTTCAGGTCGGCCCCGTCGGTCCCAGCACAACTCTCGGGCAAACAGCTACAAAATCTAAGTATATTATGCTCACGCGATATTTCTTTCATCAATACTTAAAAAGGTTATGCCAAGAAGCTCGACTCCAGCATCGGCAACAAAGGTCATCACCCTTCGGGGTTAATAGGAAACTGACGACTCTCAACTCTCAGGTCACCCTTCGGGGTTCAAAAGGTTTCCGATAACCACAACCTCACCTCAGCGGCCTTACTTCAGCCTCATTGGCTTTATCTCAGCCTCAGCGGCCTTACTTCAGCCTCAGCGGCCTTACTGCAGCCTCATCGGCTTTGTCTCTATCTCAGCGGCGTTATTGTAGCCGCGTCGGCTTTATCTCTTTCTCCGTGGCTTTATCTATAGCTTCATCGGCTTTATCTCCGCCTTAATGGCATTATTTGTGGCCATCATCCATCCGGTTGGAGATCTTCACAGCAAGAGGCTCACCACCGTCATATTTCTCTGAGGCTCATCAATAAGAGCAGGCTCAAGCTATAAGTAAAGAGCCCCTCCTTGTCAGAAGGGAGGGCCTTTTAGCCAGGCATGCTTCACGATTCATTCTAGAGCCACAGTGTTTATGGAGCTCCTTTATGCAGGCCAGATATGGTGATTGGCCTTCCTCGCTACATATCCAGCCACATCGTCAGTATTCTTCCTTTTGGAAGGAGGTGACTCGATATGGTAGCTCTATTCTGGCTAACACTTCGTGGATGATTGGAGATGGCTCTTCTATTGACGTTATTCAGGACACCTGGCTTTCTGACATCCCCCTCTCTCGATGGCCCTCTTTCTTTAGTCTTGACATCCCTTGTGGCATGAGAGTCAGGGACTTGATTTATTCTGACCCTCCCTCCTGGAGAACCTTGCTGGTGTCCAATCTTTTTGGTGAGGAGCTTCCTCGTCGGATTCTATCTATTCCGATCGTCCCTGGTATTTCCTTTGATGTCAGGCTCTGGCGAGATCTACTCTTTCTAGGGCCCCCACTAAGGATCTTGTGAAGATCTTCAGGCCTGAGGCCCAGGGGTCGCGGGATGCTTTATGGATTTGGATGCTTCCTATTTCCCCAGGGTCCAGCTCTTCATCTGGAAGCTTCTATGGGACTGCCTCCCCACTTGTGTAGTGCTTGCTCAGAGAGGTTGGCCTATCCAACCCTGCTGCCCGTTGTGTGGTATGGAGGCGGAGTCTACTGATCATGTCATATTCTCCTGTCCTCGTGTGAGACGGATCTGGTTGACAATTGGTTATCATTGTAGTGAGGATCATATGCACTCCCGGTGCTCTTCTTTCTTAGATGACCTCCGGTCGGCCTCTCAGTTCAGAAGTGCTCTTTGGGCTTCTACGGCTTACCAGATCTGGTTATCTAGGAACCAGGCTATCTTTTTTGATGATAGTATATCTTTCCAGAGGATCATGGGGAAAATCAGATCCCTGATGATGGATTGTGCTCGGGGTTCTATAAAGGTGGTTCTGACTTCTCTGGCTTCTGGGGTTCCCCTGCTGCTTTGGCAGTGAACCGGCACACGATTTTTATTTCTTGGGAGCCCTCCCTTCAGGGTATGTCAAAATCAACTTTGACGGAAGCGTCCGAGGTAGACTTGCTGGTTCCGGCTTCGTCATACATGGGCCTGAGGGTGATTTGCTGGCGGCTGGTGGATTTGGTAGCCTGGATTTCTCTGTCCCTATGTCTGAGCTCTATGCTGCTTGGGTGGGTCTCTCCTATGCGGTTCGGATCCTCCATGCTTATAACCTAATTATAGAAGGTGACTCTATGACTATTATTGGGTGGATGCGGAAGGATAGTGGTGTCCAAGCCCCTACCAACCCGCTATTACATGATATATGGAAGATTTTGAGGGAGGCCCAGGGAGCCCAGATTCGCCATATCTATCGAGAAGCAAACTCGGCGGCCGACTGGGTGGCTGCTTCTGTGGCTCATCATTCAGGTTTTTGGAGTTGGAGGCAGGGTGATCCCTGTCCTTTGTTTCCTCAGCAGATTTTGTATTCTAATATTTATAGGTTGACTCGTACGCGTGCTGTATGATCACTGTTGGGAGATTGTTGAAAAATTATATGCCCCAATCTATCTTATTGATTTTGATGATTACCAAAAGCCATGTATACATTAAATGATGTAATGAGTTTATTTACATGAGCAATGAATTTATTTAGAACAATGAATGAGAATGTTAAAGTATAACTTTAATCAAATTGAAAGTAACTTCATGTTCAATGTTTAAGCTTTCAAAAAGAAATTTTATACTTAATATGTTAATCAATGAGTTTTTGGAACATTTCTTGAATTGATTCTTAATGTCAATTTTATTATATTCAAGTCAAAATATTGATTTAAAATGAATCTAGAACAAATTTAAAGTCAATCAGAAAACTTTCTGATTTTTGATACGTTCCGGAGCCGACTCTTGAGTTTCAGAGTCGACTCCACTCAGAGTACAGAAATGACTGTCTGTCTCGAGTCGACCCATGCAATTTCTCGAGTCGACCCCCGATTCTGTCGAGCCGACTCCATGACTGTGCGAGTCGACTCCGCTCAGATACCAGAGGTGTATTTTTCTGAGCACTTCGCGAGTCGACCCCCAACTTTTCATGAGTCGACCCCCGACTGTCAGGAGTCGACACTTCACTTTTGATGAGTCAACCCTATAATTTATGAATATTTCTATTTTTGGTATCACGACCTCGAGCCGACTCACGAAAAGCATGAGTCGACTCCAGCAAATCTGGGCAAAATTTTTCCGAATGCCAACTCAGCGTCAACGGTAAGATTTTTAATTAACTGCTATTTTTCTTTGTTTCTAACGGCTATATTTTTGCAGAATCTATAAATAGAGAAGCCGTTTTCAAATCAAAAATATACAAATAGAGAGATATTCATTTCAAGAGAAAAGAAAAGAAAATTGAAAAAACAGAGCTTCATTTGAAAAAATCCGTGATTCAAAATAGAGTGAAAGAAAGAGTGTGAAAACAAAGGAAGCTCCTTCTGTGTTCAAGCTCAACAATCCAAGGAAGCTTCAGAAGAAAATCCAAGAGCTATTCAAGAGCATCTCAAGGGATTTTCAACACTCAAAGAAAAGAGAAAAGCTCAAATCAACTCCAACATACATTCAGTGAAGAATCCAAGCTGAGGCCCGATTCTACACTTCAAAGGAGTTGAGGAAAAGAAGAAAAGCTCAAAGCCAACCAACTGCAAATCAGGCTTTTCTAAACTTATTTATATATATTTGTTTATCTGCTCATTGAGGAGCTTTGTAATTGAAAACAATACTTTTATTCCTTGTGTCTAGTTCAATCTGGGGGATTGAACTAGTTGAGGTAGTCTTACCTCGGTACAAGTTTGGTAAAGCTTGGGTTAGGGTTTTTGTGCTGGTGAGCCCTTGAAAACCAGCTGGGTTCGTTGTGATCCCGAAAACAACAAGTTTGAGTTGTGAGCTTGTAAAATAACTCTACTGTAATCTAGGGTGATTATAGTGTGGACCCAAGTGAATCTTGGGAGTGGACGTAGGTGTTGGATACACCGAACCACTATAAAATCTTTGTGTTTGCCGTGCTTCCATTGACTCTTTATCTATCTCTGTTTTATTCACTGCACATTATATTTGCATTGCTATTGCCTTCATTCTTATTAAGCAAACATTTTTAAAAGGCTAATTTTTAAAGAACCCAATTCACCCCCCCCTCTTGGGTTGTCATCTGGGCCAACAATTGGTATCAGAGCTAGTGCTCATTAGATTTTGATCACACGATCAAGAGCTAAAGTTCCAAATGGCAACACAAGTTGGATCATTTGCTGAAGGTCATTCTACTAATAGACCTCCACTGTTTAATGGTTCAAATTATTCATATTGGAAAGCTAGAATGAGGATATTCATTCAAGCTTCTGATTATGAGCTGTGGGGTGTTATAATCAATGGACCTAGTACACCCACACATGTTATTGATGGCACTATTGTTCCTAAGCCCGAAAGGGACTGGAATGATAATGATAGAAAATGGCACAGCTTAACGCTAAAGCCATGAATGTCTTATATTGCTCCTTAGATGCTAATGAGTTTAATAGAATCTCCACATGTAATTCCGCAAAGGAGATTTGGGATAGACTAGAGGTTACCCATGAGGGTACCAATCAAGTAAAAGAATCTAAAATTAACATTCTTGTTCATAAATATGAATTATTTAGCATGGAACAATCTGAAACCATTGCATGCATGTACACTAGATTTACAGATATTGTAAATGGTTTGAAAAGTCTTGGTAAGATATATACTAACTCTGAACTTGTTCGAAAAATTCTTAGGTCATTACCAAGATCATGGGAAGCGAAAATGACAGCAATCCAAGAAGCTAAGGACCTCAACACTTTACCCTTAGAGGAGCTTCTAGGATCTCTTATGACCCATGAGCTGACTATGAGGCAGCATGTAGAGGAGGACACAAAGAAAAAGAAAGTAATTGCCCTCAAAGCTGCAAAAGAAGAAGAGAGCAGCAGTGATGATGATGATGATAATGATGAAGAGACTGCTCTCTTAGCAAAGAAATTTAAAAGATTCATGAGGAAAAGAAACCCTTCCACAAGAAAAAATTTGGAGCTAAGTGGGAAGGAGAAAAGGATAAAAAAAGGACAAGGACAAGGAAAAAGAGAAAGACCCCTTGACTTGCTATGAGTGTAATAAACCGGGGCACTTTAGGAATGAATGTCCAAAATTGAAGAAAGCCTACAAAAAGAAAAAGAAGGCTTATGTGGCGACATGGAGTGACAGCGAGGAATCTTCTTCGAAGAAGAAGAACAAAAGGAAGTCGCAAACGTATGTTTCATGGCGGACGACAACGATGAGGTAAGTTCCGACAACCCTTGCGATGAATTTGCTTTTGATGAACTTTTTGATGCTTTTAATGAACTTGTTGGGGATTTCAAGGTTTTGAAAAAGAAATACAAGATTTTGAAAAATGAAAACTTAACTTTCATTCAAGAAAAAGAAAATCTTAATAATGAAGTTAAGAAACTTAAATCTGAAAATGAAATTTTAATAAAAAAAAAGAATCAATCTCTAATGAAAATGATAAACTAAGGAAAGAGGTTGAAAAACATAAGAACATAGTTGATAAGTTTACATTAAGCTCAACTAAACTAGACATGTTATTAAATAGTCAAAAAGCAGTTTTTGACAAAGCCGGATTAGGATATAACACTTTAAGAAAAAAAAATCACTTAAAAATATTTTATGAGTGCTGGCCAAAGTAATTTTACATGCTTTAAATGTAATCAAAAAGGACATAAATCTTATGAATGTAAAATTCTAAAACCTAATAAAAACTTGAATATTAAAGGAAAGAAAATATGGGTTCCGAAAGGAACAATAATTATTGCTACTAACCATGAAGGACCCAAGAAAGCTTGGGTACCTAAACATAAAGTTTGATATCATTGCAGGAATGTCTTGTGGCCAAGAGATCAAAGAGAAAGTGGTATCTTGATAGTGGCTGCTCAAGACATATGACGGGTGACAAAGAAGAATTCATCACCCTTGAAGAAAAGAAAGGAGGAGTTGTTACATTTGGCGACAATGGCAAAGGCCAAATCTTGGGGTTTGGTAACATTCAAATAACTCCCTCCACATATATTGAAATGTACTTTATGTTGATGGTTTAAAGCATAACTTAATTAGTATAAGTCAATTATGTGACAAAGGTTTTAAAGTATCTTTTGAATCTTCTTTATGCACTGTAGCTAATCCCATTGATAATAGCATTGTTTTTATTGGAAACAGAAATGGCAATGTATACATGATTGATTTAGACAAATTGTCTACTAATAATCATTGCTTAGTTGCTAATAATGCTAATATGAATGAGATTGGTTGGTTGTGGCATCGAAGATTAGGTCACGCAAGCACACACCTGATTTCAAAACTAATTAAGAATGGATTTAGTAAAGGTTTACCTAAATTAGATTTTGAAAATAACAAAATATGTGATGCATGTCAGTTTGGAAAACAAACGAGAAGTTCTTTCAAATCTAAAAACATTGTTTCAACTTCTAGGCCATTAGAGCTACTTCACATGGACCTTTTTGGACCAACTAGAACCACAAGTCTAGGAGGAAAGAAATATGGTCTTGTGATAGTAGATGATTACTCTAGATTCACTTGGGTAATGTTTTTAGCTCACAAAGATGAGACTTTCTCGATATTCATGAAATTCTTCAAGAAAGTAACAAATGAGAAAAACACTACCATAGTGTCTCTAAGAAGTGATCATGGAACTGAATTTGAAAATCACTTATTTGAAAGTTTTTGCAATGAAAATGGTATTAATCATAACTTTTCTGCACCTAGGACCCCACAACAAAATGGAGTAGTTGAAAGGAAAAATAGGACTCTAGAAGACATGGCCCGTACCATGCTATGTGAAAGTAAACTCCCGAAATACTTTTGGGCGGAAGCTATTAACACAGCATGTTACATCTAAATAGAGCTTTAATAAGACCTATTTTAAAGAAAACACCTTATGAATTATGGCATGATAGAAAACCCAACATTAAATATTTTCATGCATTTGGTTGTAAATGTTTTATTCACAACAATGGTAAAAATAATTTAGGCAAATTTGATGCTAAATCTGATGAAGGAATATTCTTAGGATACTCAATAACTAGTAAAGCATATAGAGTATTTAACAAGAAAACTTTAGTTGTTGAAGAATCCATTCATGTAGTTTTGATGAATCTTTAGCAACTCATTCCAAAAAATTTGATGATGAAGAAGATACAAACATAATTGAGAAAGATCTTGAAAAATTGAATATTGATGTATCTTTAGATCAAGAGCAAGACGCTAAAGATAATGATTCACCTAAGGATGATGATACTAACACTAATCATAATGATGTAGATCTACCTAGGGATTGGAGATATGCTTATAGTCACCCTAAGGAATTGATTATAGGTGATCCATCTCAAGGAATAAGAACTAGATCATCTATGAGAAATATTAGTAATCATCTTGCATTTGTATCACAAATTGAACCTAAAACTATTGAAGAAGCTGAAAAAGATAATAATTGGATGTTAGCAATGCAAGAAGAATTAAATCAATTCACTAGAAATAATGTATGGACTTTAGTTGAAAGACCTAAAAATCATTCTGTTATAGGATCAAAATGGATATTTAGAAATAAACTAGATGAAAATGGCATAGTAATTAGAAACAAAGCTAGATTAGTTGCAAAAGGATATAATCAAGAAGAAGGTATTGATTTTGATGAAACCTTTGCACCAGTAGCTAGATTAGAAGCCATTAGACTATTACTTGCATTTGCATGTCATATGAATTTTAACTTATTTCAAATGGATGTAAAAAGTGCTTTTCTAAATGGATTTATAAATGAAGAAGTATATGTAGAACAACCACCAGGTTTTGAAGATCACGAATTTTCAAATCACGTTTTTAAATTGCACAAAGCATTATATGGTTTGAAACAAGCACCTAGAGCTTGGTATGATAGACTAAGTAAATTTTTAATTGAAAATGATTTTATAAGAGGAAATGTTGATAAAACATTGTTTGAAAAGAAAAGGTAAGGATTTATTAGTAGTTCAAATATATGTTGATGATATCATTTTTGGTGCTACTAACAATATTCTATGTCAAGAGTTTGCCAAGTTGATGCAGGGAGAATTTGAAATGAGCATGATGGGAGAACTCAACTTCTTCCTTGGACTCCAAATCAAACAAAGCAAAGAGGGAATCTTTATCAACCAAACAAAGTACACAAGAGAAATTTTAAAGAAGTTTGGTATGGAATCAATAAAACCCCTCGGAACACCAATGAGTCCTTCATGCAAGCTGGACAAAGATGAAGAAGGTAAGAAGGTTGATCAAAAATATTATCGAGGTATAATCGGATCCCTACTTTACTTAACTGCAAGTAGACCAGATATAATGTTTGCTGTTTGCTTATGTGCTAGATTTCAGTCTGAACCTAAAGAATCACACTTAATTGCTGTTAAAAGAATACTAAGATACTTAAGTGGAACTAAAAATGTAGGTTTATGGTATTCTAGAGACTCAACATTAAATCTGATTGCATACACTGATTCTGATTATGCTGGATGTAAGTTAGATAGAAAAAGCACAAGTGGTGCATGCCAATTCTTAGGAAGTAACTTAATCTCATGGTTTAGCAAAAAGCAAAATTCAGTTGCATTATCAACTACTGAAGCTGAATATGTAGCAGCTGGAAGTTGCTGTGCTCAAATCCTATGGATTAAGCGACAACTTGAAGACTATGGTATCACACTTGATAAAACACCTATAAGATGTGATAACACAAGTGCAATCAACCTAACTAAAAATCCAATTCAACATTCTAGAACCAAACACATAGAAATTAGATATCATTTTATAAGAGAACATGTTGCAAATAATGAAATTTGTCTTGACTATGTTAACACTGAAGAACAATTAGCAGATATATTTACAAAACCCTTAAGTGAAGAAAGATTCTGTTATCTTAGAGGAGAGTTAGGGATTTGTGATCCATTAGAATGAATTTGAAACCCCTAAGGAAAGTTTATCTAAAATTCTTTCAAATCCTTGATCTTTAAGGAAATCTTATCTAGAATTCACATCTAATTGATCTATTCAAATCCAATGATTATTTTATCAATTTTTATGATCAATTTCGGACACATTTCAGAAATTTCATGTTTTGCTCTGAAATGGTCTCGGAGCCGACTCGGTGAGTATCGGAGTCGACTCCAGGTTTCTACTGAAACTCTTGAGTCGACCCCTTCTCGGCGCGAGTCGACTCCACTTCGGGATGGTTTTCTGTGACTGTCCGGAGTCGACCCCTCGCTTTGCGGGAGCCGACTCGAAGTGGTCCCAGGTCGATTTATCTAGGGCAGAGTCGACTCGCCGTTCATTTCAATCGTCTCGAATCGTCAAAATACTCTCTCCAAAACACTTCCAGACCTTCCAAATTCCCTAGAATCCCTGATTAACCCTTCCAATTGATCAATGGCCCCTAAAACTCGAGGTTCTAACCTTTGTGCGGCCGGTGTTAAGAGGAAGAGGGCTGTGAGGAAGACCGTAAAGCGTCCGTTCGTGAGCCATCACCTAGCTCGGATTCAACATCATCTTCCTCAACTCCAAATGCTTCTCCATCTACAGCTCCTTCTCAGGTAGATAGACTCGCTGATAGAATCATAACTACGGGGAGAAAAGTAGATTTTGAATTGTTTGAGGCTGAGGGATTTCTTTTGGGAAGACAGTTGATAGAGATGGGTTGGGAAAAGATCTGCTCCTTAGATTGCCCTACTTATCCCGCCCTTGTCAAGGAATTTTATAAGAATCTATCTAGAGGAGATAATGGTCTTATAAGCATTGTTAGAGGAAACCGAATTTCTGTGACTGTAGAACTACTTTCAAGATTGTTGGATCTACCCATGTCAGGAACTTCCACATTTTCTTCGGATGACAGAAGCCCAGCACTGTCTAGACTACTTAACCGGGAGGTTGTCGGTTTTGAGGAAGTTTTTGCCAATCAGTTATCCTTAGAACTGAGACTGCTCCACAACATCTGTAGTAGAATCCTTTTCCCCAAAATTGGGAGATTCGATTATGTGTCAGAAAGGGATATTTTTGTGATGGATGCAATTGTAACGGGTAAACCCATTAACCTTCCTAGTATGATTTTATGGTATATTGCCGACTGTGGAGGGAGAAAATCAAGCTTGCCCTATGGCATGATCCTCACTAAAATTTTCCAGAGCCAAGGGATTGTCATTTCTGATAGTGAGCCTATGAGGAACTTGAGACACACAGATTTTTATAGCTTGGCCACTATACATAGGATGGGATTTGTTAAGAAGAACGAAAATGGGAAAGGAAAGGTTTGATAGAGGAAAGAGCAGCGGATGCTGAGGCATCGGGACCATCGGTTAGACACTCTTCGCCTGCACCTCCGAGCCCTCCTATTTCTGCTCCTGCTCCTACCTCTGCTCCATTGTTTGATCAAGCTTCATCTTCATCAGTTGGCTTCACTGAACTTCAATTAAGGCAACTCAAAGGCCTTCTTGATGATCAGTCTGAAAAATTATATCAGAGTTTGAAAACAAGTTTATGAATCTCAAGGAAACTCTATACTCTTTGGATGACCGAATCACCAAAATAGAATCTACTCTCAGCACTTCTTCAGAATCTTTAAGTGGAGATCTTAAGAACATATTTGAAGAACTTAAAGATGTCTGCGGAGATGGCAAAACTTATGCTAAATGCAACGCTGAGCTACAAGATAAAATTTTGACTGCTTGCACCTTTGTGGATGAGAGACTAAAGGACTATGTGAAGATACAACTGATGGAATGAAAAACATAATTGATCATTTGACTAGGATTGTTAGGACTCACTTTTAATGTATTAGATACTCAGTCCTTGCAATGTATTGAAGTTAGTGTTATGTTTTACATTTTGGTATTAGACACTTTGATGTATTAGACACTTTGATGTAATGAATTATCTTTTTGAATACTCAATGTATTTCTTCCTATCATCAATGAATGAATGATTTTGTTAAATCAAATCTTGAATGAATAAATAATAATGTTTATTGCTTTCTACCTTTTTGTTGATAACAAAAAAGGGGAGAGTTTTATAGTTTTATAACTGTATATGCATATGGGAGAAATTGATTAATCAAATCATATTAAAATGATTGAATGAATAGATGGGATATTTACTTAAGTTTCATAGGGGGAGCTACCTCATTCAGGGGGAGCCTAAGCCTAACTATGAAATCAAAATAAATTCACGAATCAATCATGCATAAACTAAATGTTTTTGTCATCATCAAAAAGGGGAGATTGTTGGGGAGATTGTTGAAAAATTACATGCCCCAATCTTATTGATTTTGATGATTACCAAAAGCCATGTGTACATTAAATGATGTAATGAGTTTATTTACATGAGCAATGAATTTATTTAGAACAATGAATGAGAATGTTAAAGTATAACTTTAATCAAATTGAAAGTAACTTCATGTTCAATGTTTAAGCTTTCAAAAAGAAATTTTATACTTAATATGTTAATCAATGAGTTTTTGGAACATTTCTTGAATTGATTCTTAATGTCAATTTTATTATATTCAAGTCAAAATATTGATTTAAAATGAATCTGGAACGAATTTAAAGTCAATCAGAAAACTTTCTGATTTTTGATACGTTCCGGAGCCGACTCTTGAGTTTCAGAGTCGACTCCACTCAGAGTACAGAAATGACTGTCTGTCTCGAGTCGACCCATGCAATTTCTCGAGTCGACCCCTGATTCTGTCGAGCCGACTCCATGACTGTGCGAGTCGACTCCGCTCAGACACCAGAGGTGTGTTTTTCTGAGCACTTCGCGAGTCGACCCCCAACTTTTCATGAGTCGACCCCCGACTGTCAGGAGTCGACACTTCACTTTTGATGAGTCGACCCTATAACTTTCTGAATATTTCTATTTTTGGTATCACGACCTCGAGCCGACTCGCGGAAAGCATGAGTCGACTCCAGCAAATCTGGGCAAAATTTTTTCGAATGCCAACTCAGCGTCAACGGTAAGATTTTTAATTAACGGCTATTTTTCTTTGTTTCTAACGGCTATATTTTTGCAGAATCTATAAATAGAGAAGCCGTTTTCAAATCAAAATATACAAATAGAGAGATATTCATTTCAAGAGAAAAGAAAAGAAAAATCGGAAAAACAGAGCTTCATTTGAAAAAATCCGTGATTCAAAATAGAGTGAAAGAAAGAGTGTGAAAACAAAGGAAGCTCCTTCTGTGTTCAAGCTCAACAATCCAAGGAAGCTTCAGAAGAAAATCCAAGAGCTATTCAAGAGCATCTCAAGGGATTTTCAACACTCAAAGAAAAGAGGAAAAGCTCAAATCAACTCCAACATACATTCAGTGAAGAATCCAAGCTGAGGCCCGATTCTACACTTCAAAGGAGTTGAGGAAAGAAGAAAAGCTCAAAGCCAACCAACTGCAAATCAGGCTTTTCTAAACTTCATTTATATATTTGTTTATCAGCTCATTGAGGAGCTTTGTAACTGAAAGACAATACTTTTATTCCTTGTGTCTAGTTCAATCTGGGGGATTGAACTAGTTGAGGTAGTCTTACTCGGTACAAGCTTGGTAAAGCTTGGGTTAGGGTTTTTTGTGCTGGTGAGCCCTTGAAAACCAGCTGGGTTCGTTGTGATCCCAGGAAAACAACAAGTTTGAGTTGTGAGCTTGTAAAACAACTCTGCTGTAATCTAGGGTGATTATAGTGTGGACCCAAGTGAATCTTGGGAGTGGACGTAGGTGTTGGATACACCGAACCACTATAAAATCTTTGTGTTTGCCGTGCTTCCATTGACTCTTTATCTATCTCTATTTTATTCACTGCACATTATATTTGCATTGCTATTGCCTTCATTCTTATTAAGCAAACATTTTTAAAAGGCTAATTTTTAAAGAACCCAATTCACCCCCCCCCCTCTTGGGTTGTCATCTGGGCCAACAATCACCCGTTTGTAACAAAAAAAAGAAGAGCCCCTCCAAGCTCACCAACAAACCCCACAAACGTGAAGTACCCCAAACGACGCAGAAGGAGATAAATTTCTCCAACAAAAAGGCTAACCCCAAATCAACTCACAGTTGGAAGACACCAACTCTCCAACTCACAGATGGATACTTCCACTCTGCGTTGGGAGATGATTGCTAGCTACCCTAAGCTAGCCAGCGAGGCAAAAGAAAAAGATCTGTCTCCACTAGGAAGGAATCAGAACTTAAGCAAACATGAAAGGACAAGAGCAAAGATGAAGAGTTCTACACTTCTTTCGCTTAACTAATATGTGTTACACAAGCTCAAGGATGTGGGGGGCATCTGATGGGGCCAGTGGGCCCCCATGGGCCATAATAACAACATCCGGACTTGGAAACTCGGCCTTCCCTTCGTCCGCCACCTTTTCTCTCTCCTTCGCATCGAGCCAGCTTTTGTTCGGCCTCGGGCATGTTCCCCTCGGCCTCGGCTCTCGGTGTCGGCCTTGCCCTAGCATCATCCAAGTTGGCCTCGCCTCGACATCATTCAGGTCGGCCTTGCCCCGGCCTCTTTCAAGTCAGCCTCGCCTCAGTATCTTCCAAGCCGGCCTTGCCTCGGTGTCATCTCGCTCGGCCACAGACACCTCGGCCCCGGCCTCGAGCCTTCCTCCTCGGCCTCAGCCTCGAGCCTCCGCCTCGGCCGCGGCCTCGAGCTTTCCTCCTCGGCCCCAGCCTCGAGCGTCCCTCCTCGGCCCTAGCCTCGAGCTTCCCTCGGCCCCGGCCTCGAGCTTCCGCCTCAGCCCCAGCCTCGAGCGTCCCTCCTTGGCCCCGGCCCCCGGCCTTGAGCGTTCTTCCTTGGCCCTGGCCTCGAGCATCCGCCTTGGCCCCGGCCTCGAGCCTTCCTCCTCGGCCCCGGTCTCGAGCTTCTAGCTTTCCGCCTCGGTCACGGCCTCGAGCCTTCCTCCTCGGCCCTGGCCTTGAGCGTCCGCCTCGGCCCCGACCTCTTTAGGTTGGTCCCGGCTTCTCAAGTCATGCCGAGGTGGCCCCGACCTCTTCAGGTCGACCCCGACACCGTCGACTGATGGGACCTGGCCCGACAACCGGATGACTCCCCCTCTCCGATGGGACCTGGCCCGACAACCGGCTGACTCCACCACCTTTTGCCTCTCCTCGTAAGGACGGCCCAGTAAATGTGAATGACATTCGCCCATATCCTGCCAGCCTGCAGCGGTCCAAATCAAGTGGCCCACCTATGGACTGACTCCGCCGATCGATGGGATTTGACCCACCAGCTAGCTGCAGCCACCCGCTCTGACGGGACTTGACCTGCAGCCCTGACATGCCAAAGGAGGAAGCAAGCCCTGCCATCACCTTAATTGCTCTTACAAGTGGCAGCACCCCAAGGCACCCCAAGCCTCACAGACATCAGCTCTGTCACTTCACCCATCAAAGTCATCATTATGAGGCCTCAACTACTCAAACTGGACAGACTCTAAGCGTAACTGAACTGAACTGAGATAACTGAACCACAACAACACTCCTAAACGCTCATTCTTGCTCATAGAGAGCTCTTCTCTGAGCCTCTCTCTCTCTTTCTCTTTCGAGCTTCCTAAGCTCACGGCTGTTACTCAGAGCACTGACTTGAGCATCGGAGGGTCCCCGCCAGAATCTTCGGCCTCCGGACTTTTTGTAGGCTCCTAGGCGCGAGAGGCTCGCCGAAAGATCTTGGGCTCACTGGAGAAAGCGACCGGACACTCGCAGACATTCGAGGGGGTGATCTGCCAGCATCAAGACTCCTAACACTCCTTTATATGGAATTAGATAGAATTGATTAAATATAGTTAACATGTCACTTAACACATAAATTATTTGAGAAGAATATACATCAGCTATTTCATTAATTATAATTAATTAGGTAACGAAATGCTTGGAATGTAACATTCTTAGTATGCAAGGAATTTAACTAGAATAACTGAGAGTTTATCAAAATAAATTTTGAGTGAAAGTTTGAGGACTGAAAGTATATATATTCACCTATCGTATATGTGTTTAATTATCACATGCACAACACAGATTATATATGATACGCCAGGTTCAAGTTATATCAGATATAACTCTAATTATGTTATATCATTTTTGAATTAAATGATAAAGATTGCACACCAATGATTTAAGTTAATGGATTACTTCTAAATTGCTTAAGGATGAAAAATATTGTGATTTAAAGGCTTCTAACTCATATAACAAGTCAAAAATTGAACGATTTAAATAATACATATTTTTTTATCACTTGATGCAAATGCTAGAAATATTTAATTCATATGATTTTTTTAATGTATCAATTTAAAGATAATAGATTATATTCAACTTTTTGGATTATTGATGCAAAACTTAGTCATTGATTAAAGTTATATTAGGTATGACTTGGTTATGCCCCTTATGTGTGTGTGTGTGTATAGTATACAGGTGTATGTGCATATATACATATAATCTATTTACATATGCATATTATTATATGTAAGTGAATTATCTCTTGAATTTTGCTATTCATCTTGTTTCATGATCTGCTCCCAATAAATTTTAAAAAAATAATTGAGAACTTTTTTTGAGGTATATGAGGAAGCGGAGATCAATCTGATTTGTTATATATATATATATATATATATATATATATATATATATATATATATATATATATATACTCAACTCATCTAAACCTTTTCCCAACTACATTGGGTCGGCTACATGAATCTGCTTCCTTTACTCTGCTTTATTTAAAACTAAGTCGACATTCAAATTATAATAGTTATATATTTTTTTAATTATTTCTATCCATATTAGTTTAGGTCTACCTCTATCTTTATCTTTACCATGGATTGTTAAAAGATCACTCTTTCTAACGGGAGCATCTAAAAGTCTTCATTGTATATATCCAAGCCGTCGTAATCAATTTTCTCTTATATTATCTTCAATTGGGACTACTCCTATCATTTCTCTTATATGTTTATTTTTAATTCTATCTTTTAAAGTTTTACCATATATCCATCTTAACATACACATTTCTATTACTCTTAATTTATTTACATATTTCAGTATTGCCCAATACCCTATTCTATATAGCATAGCTGGCTTAATAGCAGTTTTATAGAATTTTTCTTTCGATTTTAATGGGATGCGCCGATCATACAATACTTTCGAAGCACTCCTCCACTTAATCCATCATGTTTTCACTCTATATTCATATCTTCACCTAATTCACCTTCTTACTGGATAATTGATCCCAAATACCTAAATTTTTCACTCCTTGGTATCTCTTGGCTTTCAAATTTTACTGTTTCTTCGTTGTATTTATACTCCCACTAAAATTACATTTTATGTATTCAATTTTATTTTTACTAATCTTAAAAACTTTAAATTTTAAAGCCTCTCTAAATCTTTAGCTTAGCATTTACTCCAAATTTAATTTCATCAATCAACACTGTATCATTTGTAAATAACATACACTATGGGATATCATTTTGAATATATTTGGTTAATTCATCCATAACTAATATAAAAAGATATGGACTTAAAGTAGATCCTTTATATAAACTTATAGTAAGTGAAAACTCACTAGTTTCTCTAGTTTCTCTTATTGTTGTTTTAACAATGGTTATTGCTCTATCATACATATCTTTTATCAATTTTATGTACCTTTTGGTAACTCTTTTTTTTTTCAAAAACCCATCATATTATTTTTCTAGGTACTCTATCGTATGCTTTCTCTAAATCAATAAAGACTATATGAAAGTCTTTTTTTCCTATACCTTTCCATTAATCTTCTTAATAAAATGGTTGATCTTTCAGGCATAAATCCAAATTGATTATTTGATATTTAAGTTTCACCTCTTATTCGATTTTTTATTACTCTCTCAAAATTTCATTGTATGACTCATCAGTTTAATCCCTTTATAATTTGCACCGTTTTAAATATTTTTTTATTTTTTTATATATAAATATTAATATATAATATTTTTATATATATATATATATTATTCTTATAATTTATGAACAGTAGAGACCTAAAAATGAAAGATATGGTCAGATTTAAATTTGACTACATCTCTATATATATATATATATATATATATATATATATATATATATATATATATATATATATGCATGTTTTTTTTTTTCTTTTACTAAGGGAGAGAATTAGGGTGTATTTGGATTAGTGCTTTTGTGATAGCATCATCTAAGTGCAACTAAAGGTAGGGTCATCATATCGGTCCTCAGTGGTGCTTGCTTTTTTTTTTTTTTTTCCCTCTCTTTCCGCTTTATTGGATTCTAGTGCTCATCGAGAGAGTCTTTAAATAAGCGCTCCAACTAGCCATAAGCTGAAGGAAGAAAAGGGACATTGTCGTCAAAAGCGATGCTCAAACCATAACCAAGTACTAATGAGTCTGCTCCCCTCACAGAATTATTTGGATAATTTTATCCCTTTCTTCTGAGAACATCCTTCGTTATGCAGCTCTTGATTTTGAAACCCCAGCATATGAGACTTTTCTGCTATTTTAATCATGCATCAATATACGATCTTTATCGCTTGAAAGTCTTCACATCTAAGATTTATTAAAATTAATTTTGATGAAAGTATTTGAGGTAGATTTGTTGGTTCAGCTTTTATGATCCGTGAGTCGAATGGATCGATGCTACCAAGGGATTCAGCATTTTTGACCTTTTGGTGCCATTAGTTGAGTTGTATACGTCATAGACTGATATATCTTATGTCATTTGCAGTCTGGACATCTAAAGGCTTATTATTGAGGAGAATTCTATTACTGTTATTCGCTGACTTTGACGGAACTCTGGCGATCATTTGCCTATCGTCCCCTTGATCGACGATATTCGGACTATGCTTCATTAGGCTTATAACGCCCAGATCCGATATATCTTTTGGGAAGCTAATTCACTGGCTGACTGGATAGCTGCCTGGGTGACCCATCACTCCAGACTATGGAGCTGAATGCCGGGCAATCCATATTTTTTGATTTTTACTTAAATTTTATATTCTGATATATTAGACTTGACTTACCCTACAATAATGTTATCCCCTGTAAAAAAAAAAAAAAAAAAATCATAATCAAGTACTGGCAGGATCCTGAGTGTTTTGATTCTGTAGTTGAATGCTTTAACAAAGCAGAGAAAACTCACGTGTGGAGGTTGCTATTGGAGGCCTAAAGTTGGTGATTTCCATCCCAGGATGGATGCCCTCAATTAATATCATTTTATATTGAATCCTTTCAGCCATAACGGCACCGACCACAGCTTCTTTCTTCTTTTATTTCCTACCAAAGCAGCAGAAGCGGTAGTAGGCCATCAAATTGGTCCCCAGACCAACCCAACCGTAGGTAGACCCTATAGGGCCCAGCCAAAAAGTTTCATGCACTGGACCTTTTTGGCAGTCCAACCAGTCTCCACAAGTCCTCCAATAAATTTCTACAGCTCCACTGCAGGATGAATTCCTACAGCTTAATTCCTCTCTGCATTTTGTATCCAGAACTTCAAATTTGTGTTGATTCTCAGATGTAAGGATTTACCTTGAATTCCCACAACTAAACAAAAACCATACTTGGAATGGTTCATCATCCAAAAGCAAGGAGTGAGGCTTAAAACCTATGATTCAACAGTGTGCTGCAGCTGATTTATCCTGACCAAAAGTATATATGTTATAATGAATCCTATGGCTTCTCTTTGGATGATTTGTTTTCTGGATTTATGCTTTATTTGTGTATGCTACACCGTCCATTTACCAACACTAAATTTCAGCAACTTGGATTGGTAGAATAATATTCATGTATCATCCATGCATCTAGATGAGTTTCTAAAAAGTCAGGGTGTGTTTTGGCTTTCAAAAACAATCCTACTTTTTATTTTATTTTATAAAAATTAAAAAACACCTATGAAAATATGTTTGGTGAATGAAAATAAATTGTTTTTTAAAAACATAAATTCAAAAAGTGAAAACTGGAGAAAATGTTTTCACTATTTTCTATGAAAAGAAAGAAGAAAATGAAAAGCAAGAACCTATTTGGCATTATTTTTATTTTCTATGTTTTTATGTTTAAAAGTAAAAATATGAAATCCAATGAAACAAATATGTTTGGTTACATTGTTTTTTTTTAAAATAACTTTTTATTTATGAAAAAAGTGAAAGTAAAATCTTCACTTCCACTTCTTTCAAGTAAATTTTTTTGGAAATCAAAATAATAATTATAATAATTATACATAATTAATTATTATTAAAATATTTAATATATTATTATATAAATAGTAATATATTATACTATTAATAACTATATTATTTATATTACATTACTAATATTATATTAGTATATTAAGATAAATTCATATTGTATTATAATATAATATATTATTGTTATATATTATAATATTGATTATTATTATAAAATAATATATTATAATATAATTATACTCACATCTAGTCAAGCCGAGATCTCAAAGGTAGAAAAGATAGTAAAGATGGGGTAACTTTAAGATTTGTATGGATCTAATAATAAAAAAGATGATTAAGTTCAACTCATTATAATATCATATATTTGCTATATTAAATATAAATATATATTTGTAGAATATGCTAGGTTATAGTTGGCTGAAAAAAATTGTATGGAATAATATTAAGTATTCAAATGCATTTTATAGTCAAAAATATTTCAAAAAATGAAAACAAAATTTTTATTTCTAATTTTTTTTTAATAAAGTGATAGCCATGTTAAACATAGTTAAAGACCAGAGAACTTGAAAACATAGAAGTTAATTATATTCTCTTTATTTTTTTTTTACTTTGTCTTTTACAAGATATTATTTATAACAACAATAAAAATAAAAAATGATTTTTATTTTTACTTATCAAAATTTTTTTGTTAGATAACAGAAAATAGAAAATAAAGATTATTTTAAAAAAATGAAAATAAAAAAAAAAATAAAAAATGAAAACGTTTTTGACAACTAAACATGGCCTAAATTTCCAAGTAGAGTATTTCACATTTTAATTTTGGGATTATTATATTGATTTGCATTAGTAGTAAGATTGCATTACATAAAGTTGCAATTTCATCGCATGTTCATGTTGCATATCAGGGTTCCTTAGTTTTATTCCATAGGGGGTTGCCATTTGTAATCAAATGTGCATGCACTCTAAGCCCAAGCCATAGAATGGATGGCTGCTTCTGTGCACAAACAGCAAAGAGCAGCAAAGCCATGTCATAAACAAGCTTATCATGCATTGTAAGGATACTGGAGACACTCCTCTTATCCAACAATTCATAAATTAAAAATGTGCAGTTACTATAGCTTACATCCTATCATGTATAATCATATATTCACTCTATATATATATATATATATATATATATATATATATATAGTTATTCTATCAGCACATACTTATTCACCCATCATACATACTTAGTAAGATCGAAAGTTAAAAAAAAATAGGGCAGAAATTTTTTCTTATAGTGCAGTTCACATAAAGATAGCTAGCCCACATTTGGCCTATCATTCTACTATACCTCAGAATGATCTCTTGCAACAAAGCTGAAACAGTTCCATATAAAGATAGTAGAGAAGTATAGAGAAGAAAAACACATTAACATTACATATGCATCTAAAGAGTGACAAGTATTAGTTATTCAATATTTGGCCCATATTTAATCTCTGATCAACAAATATTTAGCAGATTTAGTGGATAAAAGGTAGAATAGAATTAAACATAACCCTAAGATTACATTGGATGATGTAAGAGATGGCTTGGCATGTTGACATAATATGAGTTGAGCTATTAAGGCTTACATTCAATGATGGCCACATATGGTAAATAAAATTGTGATAGTTTATTAGGTCAATAAATGTGTCCTCTTATGAAAGAAGTCTCAATTAAAGAGATTTCTATTCATAATGCCTTCTTGAGGTGCTAACTAATTTTGCTAAAAGTTTATCATCCTATTCAAATAAATTTTACAGCTTAATCTAATAGAGACTCCACCAAAAATGCTACAACTAAAGGTGTCACACTATTTGAAAATTTAAGCTCATTTGAATAGTTCACCAATGAGTGATCCAATTTCGAAAAAAAAATTTCAAATGCCTATAAAAATAGTCCTAAACCTTTTGGATAGATAGGATCCAATTCTAAGCTTCAAAGCTCTGGAGAGCTTACATGGGGAAACAAAAGTTTTGATTACATGATTAAAATAATTCATAGAACATGAGGTATTCTTTTACAAAGTTGTAATCCATTAGTCAAAGTAATGATATAAGTAGGATGTGTGTTTTTATAACTAACCATGTGATATTCTCGAGCACATTCTTCACAGAGTCTCAAAGATAACGATATATAAATCCTTTCAACCTCTCAACAATTCTAAATGACAATGCATGGAGTGAGAACTTTGCTTAGGTTGGCATCTCAGCATCGCCTGTCATATGTCACAATCTATTCACTGATTAATGCTTCAGCCATAAAAGTGTGCATGTTCCTACCTTTATTGAAATCAATATTGTCTATTTTTTATTGCATCACACACCTGTCACCTTTCGATAGAGATAAGGACAAAACAAGCCAAAAGTTACCTTGTGGCCCTATTGTAGAAGTTTGAGTAACAATCAACAAATTTTTTTTTAAAAAAAAAAATTAAAAGAAACTTGGAAAGTTTTTCCTCTACTTGTTTTCTACACTTTTCAAGTAATCATTTCCTTCTCAATTTCAAGCCTGGTAATTGGAATTAAAGATTTTGGGAATAGGCTCGTACATCGGGAAAAAAATTGGTAAGTTCTCTCGTTTGGTTGTTCACAATATGATGTTCCAAGCTTTTGTGTGGTTTTTAAAAAAATCATAAGCTTCAATAATTTTCAAGAGAATCTTTTTATTTTTCACATGAAGAATGCAAGTAGTCATATAATGTTTTTCTCAATTGAAAAGAGTTATGACAATTGCTGTGACCCAACAATGGATGATAACCAAATTCAAGTCCATATCACCTTTGCAATTAGTAAACATTGTTGCTGTCTTGTTTAAAATAGGTTATAAAATGGTGGTATCAGAGGATCATAAGATCTTATTCTTTCCTTAAACTTTTTCTAGTGATCTTCCATCACCACAATTACAAATGGAGACCTCAATACTCAATGTGGAATTTTCATTCAAGAATATGAGGATACTTCATTAGGTTGATATAGTCCAGATTCAGCACACTTATCGAAAAACTAATTCAGTGACTGATTGGATAGCTGTCCGGATCGTCCATTACTTTGAACCGTGGTGCTGAATGCCGGATGATTCGTGCCCGTTAGTGCTTTCTTAAATTTTGTACTCTAATATATTGGGCTTGACTTAATCAAGACTACTGTAATCGCTCATTTGTATCAAAATAAATAAATAAATAAATAAATGAGGATAGCAAACAATGGATTTAGCCATGGATCAGACATTAAAGGGATCAATAAGTCCTTCCACCTTGGACGCAAGATGCATGCTTTGTGGGGGCCAAAATGGAGAACAAATGTATTTAATTTTGATTTTTTTAATGTAATATTATTTTTTTAAGTAAAAATTATTTATAATTTTTATTGGGTTTATATTAGTTTATAATTTAGTTTGCTAGGTTTGTCTTAATGCACATAAGTCAAGGTACCATAGCAGTACCACTCAAAAGGATACTATTCCTGCTAAAGAAAATGGATGGAAGTGAAAAGTTGTAAACTTAACATTTTTTTGACTAAAAATTTTTCTATTACTTATCTGTGAATGAAGATTATTTAATATCTTGTTAGTCCTAATGTATCAGTTCTTTTTTTTTTTTCAGTCTTTGAGCACCTTTTGTCCTTAATCTTTGTTAACCTATCATGTTAATAATTTAAAAATTAAAAAAAGAAAAATTATCTCCTAAAAATTAGCCTCATACTAAACATTTTAAAAAAAATAAAAATTATACAACTTTTTTTCAAGTCCCTTTTAACTTGGCATCAAATGCGGCCTTGATAGTAAACAGGTGCTATTAATGGTAGTTTGCCGAAGCCACTAACCTCCTTGGTTTTCTTTTTCTTTGCTCTTTCTCTTAATCAATTATTTTTTCTGACCAATAAAAGATGGTTGTAAGCCGTAAATCCATGAACTCGTTGATGGGAAAGAATTTGTGTATGAACAAATATTAGCAGATTATAATACATAGCGGAATAATAAATAAAATGCGCAAACCATACAATCACAGAAATACCAAGATTTATATGAAAAATCCCTCTACGATAAAGGAAAAAAATCACGGACAAGCCAGAGAAGAAGATCCACTATAGAATAATAAATATCCAAGTCTCAAAGTCCATTCTAGGACTTGAAAAACAATCACGAGAATAATAGGGATATAAGGATTACGTCACCGAAAAATATGGTCTCCTTACTTTCTTATTTTCTTTCCTTCTCTTCTTCTCTTGTTTTTCTTCTGCAGCACCTTCACGTGATTCCTGGAGTGGAAGTCCTCCCACGTAGTCAAGCACCAAGCAGCACCCTTCCTTCTCTTCCTCGAGCAATCCATGCTCTTAGAAAAAAGAGAAATACCCGCACCTGCTCCGCCTCTTTTTCTCAGATGACTGCTCCTTGAAAAAGAGAAAACCAGAATAGGAAGGCGGCTGCTCTCCCAAAAAACCAACGAAGGAATCGTGAAAAAGAAGTCACGCAACTCACGCCACGCTTTTAGCCCTAATGGGCTGAATAAGTGGGCCATGGGCCCAACACTCGTTTCATTACAAGAAAGTAAGACGGAAAAGGTCCATACCAACTTGGATCATTATAGCCCAAAAGAGATTTATTTGGTACTTTTTCATCTTTTTTAATTGGTTATAAACCATTCATTTTTTCTCAATTTTATGATGTGGAACTAAATGGGAGGATATCACAATCTATTCGCCCCATGGATATAGCACTTCACCTGTAGCACTTAGCTCAGTGGAGCTTAGTTGATGCGTGGCTCTGATACCATATTGTAACGATTCAGACTCGTAAACCCACGAATCTGTTTCGTTAAAAAAAGCAAGACGGACAAGGTTCACACCAACTTGAGCCACTATAATGATTCAATTGGTACTTATCCATCTTCCTGTTATAAACCATTCAATCTTTCCTTAATTCTTCGATGTTAAACTAAATGGAAGGCATTACAATGGTCTTGGCTAAAAGGTAAGAATCAAATTTTATATCAAGATTCAAAATCATACTTTTTTTATCATTTAAAAAAAAATAGAATTCCAAGCTTAACCATTAAACCTTATCATACAATATTCATTTATCTTTAAAGTTACCATTATTTACGGTGTCATCCACAAACAACCAAAACACTATAGAATTTGCCTATCAAAAATAAACCATGGGATATTCTACTAATGTGATGACATGCATCAACGTATTACCAGTGTCTATCACAATGGACGTGGTTGGCCTCTTGGAGGCATTCAACCAACCAATTTCCTCAAGCATGATGCTTCCTTTACCATTCCTTAGTTGCCATTAGTACATCACTGAATTTAATTAGTGAAGTTAAATCGGCTCGTAATACTAAATTACCATGAACGTACGAGAATTTTGAGACGAGTAATCACAGAACCTGTGGCTTCTCTACCATCATCCATGTCACCTGGTAAAATGGTCAGCCTGAAAAGTATCTATCACAGTGATCCCTTGGTAAGGACAGAAGGGCAAGGGTGGTGCGCATTCTTTCACAAACCAAATAAAAGCTAGCTAACTCCATTTATTTCCAGATCAAAGCATACCAATGCTGATTCCTGAGCTTATCATCTATCCAGTAAAAAGATTGACATGTTACTTCTGATTAAAACTTAAATTGGAGTATGCATTTGGTAAGCATTAGGTCGTGCTCAAAAACTGTGGCGTGCTGGGAGCACCCCCAATTTTTTTTTGTTCTTGTTGGAAATTTCTACATATAATTCACTCATGGTACCGCAATCCATGTTTTCTTTGTAGAAATTTTTAAAGATCATACATATGGAATTTAGAATACTAAATAATAATAAATAAAATACATTATTGTACCAATTTGCACCATAATTTATGCAAGAGCTACAGTACAGAAAGTTTACCAGAAAGATGGACAAGTACCAATTGAATCCCTTTTGGACTGTGGTGTCCTAAGTTGGTATGACCTTGTCCGTCTTGCTTTCTTACAACAAAATGGGTTTATGGGTACGCGGGCCAGGCTCGGATCATTATAATATGGTATCAGAGCCACGTATCAGCCGAAAGTGCAGAAGCTAAGTGCCATATAGGGCAAAGTGCTACATCGATAGGAGCCACCTTTTGAATCTATGGGGGCCACTTCTAGAATCCTGCCTGTCTGATGGTTATGATCAACTGGCGACAAAATATAAAGAAAAAATTAGAGATTTAACCTATTTATAATAAAACCTCATAGGTCCTCTCATTATGAATAATATTGAGCTTCTGGCCTAGACAAAACACTAACCACATCACCTCAATTGACCTATGTTTAAATCCAAACTATAAGGATCGCAAATATACTAATGGTGGACTTATCTCGCTTGTATAATTGGATTCAATTTGTTGGCCAGTTTTGTAAAATTAATATCACTAACCATTAATAATAACCCGTATATAAAAAATTTCCAACATTCTCTCACTTTGGTAATATTAATTATAGTTAATTAAGTTTTAAAAAATTTGTTTATTTGAAAACAACTTTTCGATTGAACAATAAACTTTAATGTGGCCATAAATTTTAAAAATATTTGATCTTGACACAATAGTTCAGAAAATGATTTGAACCCATGAAAACTACTAACATTGAATCGTAACAATCATTATGCTCCTTATGGCATAAGACCACTCAATGACTATAAATGCTAATAACTTTTATGATATGATCATGATGTAATAGTATTCTCACATTGAATCATAACTTTTACCCTAATTCCATAAGTGCTATTCTCACTATGGTCCATTAAATGATTTCTTATTTAACATTATGCTTCAACCAAAGCTAGAGAAATCCCATATGTATATATACCTTTTGGGTTACAAAATATCAACATTGCATTCACTTTATAGGTCCTAAATTCAATAAGTAATTATTTGACTATATGCATATATTCTATAAGCTGAGAGTCAAATTATATCATAAATTTAAGCAAGAAAACACACACACACATGCTGATTTTAAACTCTTAAAATACAAAATAATTTGCAATCAAATAAAATTTCAAAATATGACATATATTCTAAAAGAAAACAATGGTAATTTTCAGTCTTGGCCCAATAAAATCAAATCAATTCTAGCCCTGCATTTGCTTTGGCCCAAAAAGAGCCTATGACCCACCCAAGAGCGGGTCCAATAAAACCTTGTTTCAAAAATGAATGGTGGCCACTGGCCAAACCCATTGAAATAGATATTCCTCATCATTATTAATATGAAAGTTAAAGCATGAAATTATATTCGAAAATAGTGGACTATACTCCTCCACATATCAGCTTCGATTGTGACCCAGACGAGTGCTATGACCAACAAGGCAAAACCATGCCTCAGGCGAAACCGTGACCGAAGCTTGTGCCCAATGGTCCAAATCTAAATTATACCCGAAGTTATCTCATGTGGCATAGGCCCATGGTCCCGATATAAATAATGGTTTTATTTATATCCAATAGTTTTGGGCATTGAATTCCATGTCGAACTCATAGGCATAGGCAAGTCAACCCTTCTGCATCACATGCCAATCCCTACCCATCTCCACTTATGTAGCGTTTAAATAATATTTTAAAAATCAAATCGTACAACAAGTCGGCCTAGTATTTGAGTTGTGGGTTAATCAGTTGGAATTCGATTTGATCAAACCGAATGATACCATAATTAAATTTTAATTTAATAATAATATAATAATAAAATATAAATATCAAACTATAGAAAAATATTTTTAAAACTTATATATCTATTCAAAAAAATTTTATATAACATTATAATTATATAAAATTATTTTTAAAACATTTCAAATGCAAATCGATGTGAGTAATTAAAAAATTTTAAAAAAATTAAACTCTAATTTTATTTATTAAAATTAAAAATTTAAAAATTGAAGTTGAATTAATTTTTTAGAATTCAATCGGTTCAATAAACTTTTTAATTTTTATCTAATTATATAAAAGTTAATTTTAATAAAAAATCAAACTGATGATCTATTTTTTGTTGGATTGGTTCGATCAATCGCTCCGATTCAATTTTCAAAACCATTCGTTTAAAGAATGAATCCAATGACGAGTGTTTAGAGAATGATTTTACTGCTATCAAAAAAAAGTTAAACTATAGAATTAATTCTGTACTTAGGGGGTTATATCACTTTGATCCTTGAATTTTAAAAAGTTATAAAAATAATTTGAACTTTTTATTTTGTATCATTTTGATCCCTAACCATTTATTTTTATCCTATGTGGCAGCATACGTAGCATTCAAGTGGTAAAAATAAATTGAAAATCTATAATTAATTATTATTTAATAATTTTTAAAAATATAAATAAAATAAAATAATCTTTTATTATTTTATTTTTTAATAATTTTTTATTATTTTTAACTAGGGCAAGATTTTTTTATTTTTTAATTTTTTTTTAAATTATTAAACAATAAAGTAATGATTTAGTTATAAATTTTAAATTTATTTTTGATACTTCAATACCAAATAAATATACAGTGGTTTCGTAGTAAACGATGTCTTTCATAATCTTTTAAAATTCAACGAATAAAGTGACAATCTTTTAAGTACATTGATTAATTCTGTAATTTAGTTATATATAAACAAAAAAAAAAAAAAAAGAGGAGGAGGAACGGCTTCATAATTTCTGCGGCAGCCACCTAGCGAAGTCGATCCAATGCTTGAAACTCTGACGGAAATCCACCCGTCCGTCGCGGTCCAGATCGGCCGAGAGATCATCTCGTGTACCGCTGCGACGTTCCCCCTGGGGAGGGAGGCATTCTATATTCATTGCTTTTAAGTTTTAACTCCCCCTAGCTTCCCCTCAACGTGAGCCTTGAGGGAGGCCGTCAATGGAGCTCCTCCCTCCAGCCCACTTGGGTATTATGGTGAACCCCATGCTAGCGCCGGGGTAAAAGGAGAAACACGTGGTCTCATGCAACTCTTGTTCCTCTTTTTATTGATTTGAATTGAATGCCCAAGGAGAACTACTCTTCTTCTAAGTTCCAACTCGATACTCGAGGGTTGGCAGTAAGTTTTCGAGAGGTGGCATATACTATTTACCTCACCGACGGACCAACACGGGACTCAGGATTTTTGGACGGTGTCTCCGTCACCGTTATTGTCAAAGAGGTCGTGTAACGATCCGGGCCATGGTCCATTTCGTTACAAGAAAGTAAGACGGACAAGGTCCACACCAATTTGGGTCATACATCCAAAAGGGATTCAATTGGTGTCTTGTCCTTTTGCTTTTACTACATATAAACCACTTAACCAACTCCCAATTTTTCGATGTGGACTATTGGGAGGGGCATCACAATCTATGCCCTTTAACAGAGGCAACGTCTTCATCACCAAGGGCGGCAATTGATCACAACCACCATGCATGATTTTAGAAGTGGCTCCCATCCCCCATGGATGTCATGGATGTAGCACTTTACCCTGTGGCACTTAGCTCTTGCACTTCTGACTGGTGCATGGCTCTGATACCATATTGTAACGATCCGGGCTATGGGCCCGTTTCGTTATAAGAAAGCAAGACAACAATGTATACCAACTTGGGCCATCACATCAAAAAGGATTCAATTGATGTCTTATCCTTTTGCTTTTACTACATATAAATTATTAACCAAATTCTAATTATCCTATGTGAGACTATTAAGAGCATCACATGTCGAAGATGCGGTCGATGCTG
This sequence comes from Calamus simplicifolius, assembly GCA_900491605.1. NCBI lineage: Eukaryota > Viridiplantae > Streptophyta > Magnoliopsida > Arecales > Arecaceae > Calamus > Calamus simplicifolius. Next base: position 567,920 of record UESW01004781.1, read on the forward strand.
AGGACGGAAAGAAGGGCAGGAGGAGCTTGGATGATTGATCGCCGGAGAAACAGGCCGTTTCCGATACAAGCAGTGACGACAGCTGCGAAAAAAAAAAAGGCTTAATACCCGCAAGAATGTAGGCAAGCGAAAGATCGGAGAAGATGGCCCTGATTTTTTTTAAGGTAAAAAAAAAAAGAAAAAAAATTAAACCTGGTTCAATTTTATTAAATCTAGTCCATATTAGGAAGAAACAAATTCCAATCAAATTTTCTCATATTTCCATTGTGGCCATGCTGAGCCACCCGCGAAGGCCCACGGGCCATATGGGCATGGCAGAGCGTAAGGGGCCGGCACGGCCTGTGGCTTGTTAATAGATCCACCGAACACAATGGGTCGGCCCGTTAGGCACATCAGGCCTAATATGTTAGGTTGTTACACTGGTCGGCAGCCAAAAGTGGTTCGTTTTCAATGGTATTATTATGGTCTTATGATCAAGAAAACCTACTTATCTCTTTCAACCGGCATAAAAAGCTAGCTTCCAAAGTTATTTGGATTATTTGGACGTCCTCCAACATTTATGAATAGGTCCCAATCTTTTTTTTTCTCACCTCCCACCAAATCGAACGCTTTTAAACCTTTCTAAGCCATCTTAAAGTCTTTAACGCTCTCATAAGCTTTTTCTTATCTTCTTATAAGTCTTTCAAATACTTCTAAACTATCTTAATTTTTCTCTGCTTTTTAGTTAGTTGTCCTAATCTCTCTTTGCCATCTACTCTTACTCTTACTCTTTATCTTTTATAATCAACAATATCTAGTATTGATAGCTCTCGTCAACTCTATGACCAAGGGTTTGAGTTCAATATCGACAGTAGATTATGAGGCACTAGTCAGAGACTGAACCTATAGTATCTCTAAGCCTACTAATGTCATCGGTGCCACATTAATGACAATCAAGTCCAGAACTAGACCTAGGATATCCAAAGTCTTGGCCACACTTTAACATCAAAAATATCGTCAGCAAGAGGCTTCGTAAGTTTGTAAAGTAGGAAGGAATACAATTGTCACACTTTGAAAAAACCGATTACCTGACTCGATATTGGAAGAAATATGAGAGTTTAACATCTAAGGCCATTTAATCTTAAATTAAAATTAGCTAGGGAGGTGAGTTAGAAAAAAATTATTATTCTTAGAATTCAATAAAAAAGAATTATCAAAATTTACTATAGATAGTGAAGGCCTTTTACGTTTATTGAAAGTTTAAGATTTGAAAGTTATAAAAAATACTTTAAATCCTACATATAAAAAATTTCTTGAAATACCAATAAATCTAATTATTTTAATGATTATAAAGAAAATATAATTTCTATTTTAAAAATTTTGATAGTAAAATAGCATTTACATCTGATATTTGGACAAGTATAGTTGAATTATTTTATATTTATATTACCATATATTTTATTGGCTATAGCATGGTATTATAAAAAAGAATTTAGTTTTAAATCAATTGAACACCCATATACCGCCACCATCATTTATGCCCATATTATGCAAATGGTGAATGAGTACAACATGCATGATAATTTTTTTTAATTGCTTTTGATAATGTACCTTGTTGCTGAATTACTCAAACCTTAGTTGCATTCCATCTTTATATTATATAATATGATATGATATATATATATAGTAATATATAAATATAATATAGATAATTTTAATATTTATTATTAGTAGTCTTGGATTCCTATATCATACTAAAGATAGAGATGTTAGATTACCCATGATCTTGATCGCTATGATATATATATCAAACATGATGATCTTTGATCTCTGGGAATTAGATCACCTCAAGATAGGATCACCAGTGATCCAAGATTGTCAAAATGATCCCAAAATGATAATCAAAAGCCACCAGAATCTCATCTACATGCATTTTGAACTTGTATAAAAATCATTGAAAGTATCAAACATTACATAAATAATTTATTTTGAAGTTTCGTTTTCATTTGAATATTTTCATGAAGAAGCAAGAATTGTGCACAATGCATTTTGAAAATCAGGCTTTAAAAAATGAAGTCTTTTTTATGTGTGTTCTTTAAAGACATTCATCATGAAAGCACAATCTTCATCATATGACATAGGTTACATAATAAAAATAAAGATTTTCCTAGTAGAGGTCCCCTTTTTTTTGGTAGAACGGGTGATCACGCTAGTCTAGTGCGAGTCAATCCTGATATATCAGAAAATATAATTTGCTTTAGTACAATAGGCAGGGGTCTTCCTGCTTCCAAATCCAAAATCCAGAATGATAGACCACAGAGGCTGCCACCCAATCAGCCGGAGCATTAGCTTAAACATGCCGAATCTAGACTGCGTGAACCTTCCGAAGGGTAGGCCAGATATCATGGAGTAAAGGGTTGCTTGGAACAGATCACAGTAATCCTACTGAACCCATCGGATGACTATAGTAGAGTCCCCCTCGATGAAGAGACAATGAGCATGAAGGATCGAGTGGTGAATGAAATACCTGCCCAAGCTACATAAAACTCAGTCAGAGGAACTGAGGAGTCTAGGAGGCCGAAGCCACTCGCCGCCAACATAACTCCATCAGTCCCATGGATAATAAATGCTGAGCCAGCACATATTCCTCGAACACTCCCATTAAAATTGATTTTGATAAACCCTGAAGGGTGGGCTCCCAAGATATGAAGACCGTATGCCGGATCGTTGCTGAGGCAATAGAGGAGCCCCAGTGGCCAGAGCTGTCAGAGTCAGAAGTAGAACCATGGAGTATGTATTCTTTAGAGAAGGATATGACTTTCCTCACTATCCTGTGAGGAGATACAACATCATCAGTGAAAATAAGTTGGTTTTGCGATAACCAGATCTGATAGGCTGTGCCAGCCCAAATAGCGCCATGCTGCCGAATTCTCCTTCGAATGTCGTTCAATAAAGCAGTCCTTCGAGAACCAGTAGCACCCTTCCAGGGTGATAAACCATCATCTGCTAGATTTATCTCGCTCTAGGATAGCTAAAGATGATATGATCAGTGGTCTCCTCCTCCTGTCCACATAATGGGCAAGTAGCTTGAATGGGCATTCCCCTCCCAGCAAGCAAGGAGTAGGTGGGAAGATAATCCCATGCAAGCTTTCGGATAAATAGCTAGATCCTGAGATGGATAGGAAGCTTTCAGATTCATGTTGCATCCATCATATGCCGAGGCTATGGCCTATAAATCTTCATCAGGTCCTTGGTAGGCGCACTAAAAAGACATGATCTCTTCCATAATCTGATATCAGATGAGTGCCTCGATATGAGTGAAATAGAAAGTACCCTGCGAGATAACTCCTTCCCAAAGAACCGGGACACCATGGGAATGTGCTAGGATGTATGATCCTGAGAGATCAAATCAGTTACTCTCATGCTGCTAGGAACATCCATGATAATAAAACTAGGGCAGCGTGAGAGGGAGAGCTCATCAATCCACGTATCCTAAAAAATATCTATCGAGGATCCATCACCAATCATCCATGAGATGTTATTCAAGATCGTCGGAGTGTGTTGGCAGACCTCCTTCCAGAAAGAAGAATATCCATGGAAAGACTAAAAATCCGTAGGAGTCCAATCCCCATAACAAGCCCGCATAAAAGAGCTCCAAAAGCAATACGGATCCAGTAGAAACCGCATACCGTGCTTCGCAATCAGCGCTGTCTTCTGATTGTCAGAGACTGGATTCCAAGGCTGCCTTCAGAAATTGGCAAGCAGATAGTATCCCATGCTAGCAGATGAATACCATGGCCATCCTGCATAGAGGCCCAGAGAAAGTCTCTAAAGCATCTCTCTATTCTCCTTAGATAAGTCCTCAAGACAGTTGCATTAAATAGAAGATAACGAGGAAGAGATGTGAGAACTGAGTGTAGAAGGGTAATCCTCATCATCATGGATAATCCCATGACCTGCCAACCATCAAGACGGTCATGGACCTGACGCTCTAGGTCAATGTAATCACTACATCACGATTGTCTTCTCGTAATAGGGATTCCTAGATAAGATAGCCAGTCAATTTGAGTAGTAATGTCCAAGGTTTGAAGGATGGCCTCCCTTATTATAGCAATCGTCTTCGGACTAAAATAGATCATGTACTTGTGTTGATTTACTCTCTGACTAGAGGCCTGACAATAGATCTGAATAATGGAAGCAAAGATCATTGCATTATGGACAGTAGCCTAGCCCAATAATATGCAATCATCAGCAAACAGAAGATGAGAGACCGAGGAGCCATGGGGGCTAATCGTAAAAGGGGCAATGCAAAGATCATCCTATGCCTGAGAGAATGCACGGGATAGATCGTCAGCAATAAGGATGAACAGGAAAGGGAATTGGAGGCATCCCTGATGTAGCCCAACAGCAGTGAAAGAAAATAGTCTGATTACCATTGATGATAAGAGAGAATGACGACCTATGAATGTAGACCATGTTCCATTCTGTAAAAAGGCTGTCAAACCCAAATTCATGAAGAGTATGGTACAAAAAGCTCAGCTCACCCTATCATAAGCTTGCTCCATGTCTAGCTTAACAGCCATGAGACACTGGTGGGCAGAAGATTTCTAAAGGTTGTGCATAAAATTCTGGGCTATAAGGATATTGTCAGTAATGCAACACCCTTTGATAAAGGCACCTTGCTCGGCAGAAATGAGGTGAGGTATCAGTATCACATTCTGCAGGCGGATGACTATAATACGCGCATAGACCTTATACAAGGTAGTGCAAAGGCTGATGAGCCGAAAGTGCTAAGGGGTAAAAGCATCAGAGCGCTTAGGCACAAGAGTAATGAAAGTCCGATTCTAATCAGCAGAAATGAATTCGAACATAAAAATACTCTAGATAGCCTACACAACATCCAGGCTCACTATAGTCCAATAATAGCGAAAGAAGAAAGGCCATCAGGCCCAGGGGCCTTGTTAGGCCCAAGATCCAAAATAGCCATCCGTATCTCATCCATTATAATCGACTTGATAAGAAGGTCATTCTCCTCTACTGAGACCTTCTTAGCAGTCAGGACCGGATGGACAGGAAACCCCTCACCAGTGCGCTCCGATCATCTAGACTGAAAGAAGTGAAAAAACCAATCCCTGATAATGTGAATATCCTCCTGGTAATGCCCCGCCTCATCAGCAAGTCGCCGAATCCTATTAACTGCTCGACGCTTTAGGATGGCTTGGTGAAAAAATCTGGTATTGCGATCTTCATCTCGAATTCACTGTATCTGAGACCTTTGCCTCAAAAAAGTTTTCTACTGCTATAGGAGAGAGTGGTGAAGAGCTAACTTAGCTCGGAGAGATGTGATGTCATGATCAATAAGGCAGCACTCCTGATCTTCTTTGGCCTGGAGGATAGTAATATCATCTTCCACCTATTCTACTTGCCTAACCAGATCCTCAATCATCAGTCTATTCCATCTAGAGAGTCTGTGCCTCGTTAGCTCAAGGCGCCTAGATAGCCTAGAAGTAGCACTACCACTCACAAGTAAACACCATACCTGAGAGATAAAGGTCTGAGCGAAGGAATAGGAAGTCCAGAACTGTTCAAATCGAAAAGGTCTCTGCTGCTGAGCAATCACATCTGTGGATATCAAGATGGGGCAGTGATCAGAAGCAATCCTTGGTAGATGAGTAACAGTGGTAGATAAATAATTCTGAAGCAAGTGGGCTGTGGTCATAGCCTTATCCAATCTCTTCCAGACTCATGCAGATTCCTGATGGTTATTACACCAAGTGAATTGGGGACTCGAGAACCCCAAGTCAAGCAAACCAGCAGTAGAAATGAAAGTCCTAAACTTCAAAATTTTTGCTGAACTACCAAGCTGTCTGCCCCCTTTTTTTCATTAGCCCTAACAATGCAATTGAAATCTGTTGGAATGAGGGATGAAACTCCTTGAGTAAGAAGAGAGTGAATCTCAGACCAAAGAATATGCTTCTTTCGAAAGTCAGTGCTGGCATAAACACCCGAGAGGAGTCAGGGGGCAGAAGTCTCCTCAGAGATGACAAGGGCAACTTGCTGGTTGCACCGATGAAAAGCATCAACTCTAATGAAAGTATTGCGCCAAAGAGTTAAAATACCTCCAGATAGTCCCATCAACTCCATAGCATAAGAAGACTATGATCGGGATACCTGCCTCCTGAATCGGGATAGGCTATCACCCGACAATCGGGTTTCCAAAAGAACACAAATGTCAAAACTATGTAATTGCACAAGTCTTCCAAAGGAGGAGCGAAACAAAGGTTTCCGAGCTCCTCTAACATTCCAAATAAGAATTTTCATTTAATAGTTGGGGGGGGGGGGTTGAGTCTCAGCCTGATCATCCAACATATCAGCATCATAAAGGCACCCATTAAGCGAGGTGCCCCCCTCCGGATTCTAGCTATTGCAATCCATTAGTTGGTTGGTCTCTATGACTTTTTCCGTCTCTATCACCTGTGAGGACGAGGCCCTGAACTGGTAATCATGACCCTGCCCCATAATGGCAACTTTGAGGCTAGAGATGATCGAGTCATGTTGCTATCCCTCCCGCTGAGTTGAGTGGAAACCCTCATCCTTCTTCCCAGTAGGGGCCACATCCTTGCTATGGGTAACCATAGATCCCGTGCTAGCCGGACTGATTGGGCCCTGAGGCGAAGCCGGGGATGCTGTGAAGGTAAATTTGTCTTTTATGATCTTTAATCCTAATGGATTTACTTTCCCTTTTCCTTTTCCATTTTTGAAGATAACTCGATGAGTGAGCGACTCCGCAGGCTTGAACCTCTTAGATGGACCAGGATAGGTGTCCTTACAAACCTTAAGCCTATCAGCCCATTTATCAGAACCAAGAAGAGTGAAGGGGTTCTCAGTCTCCAAGTTAACATTAGAGACGGCTGAGAAACCCTTATCTCGGTTAGAGTATTAGGCACAGTTTCAAATTCAGGCACAGTATCAGATTCAGCCACCGTGCCATTCCTAATTCCACTCAATCCTCCATTAGCCTGGTGTGCCACCTTCTTCCTGGCTGACACCTGATTCAGCCCAGCCATAGGAGAAACTGAGGGCTGACTGGCCATGTGGAGGCACCGCCAGGCTGTCTTCACAGGCATTTGCCATCCATCCTCTGTGACCGGACGAGGAGCCTTTCCAAGCTGAACCTTCCTCCTTAGCTCCGGAGCTTGGCCGATGGGAGTCCGCCGCTGCCGGATCGCTGCCATCCACGGACTGTATTTAACACCAGTTGAGGAAGTCTCAAAGTCCGACGAAGGTGAGCAAGGGCCATTGAAATGCAGTGATCCGCATCTGGAGTAAATCCCATCTAGGTGCTCGAAGGCAAACTGTTGCCAGAAGGGAGCACAACATCCTCTCACACGGACTCCTGGCCAGAGAGGTCATAGTAGATCAACACGCATACATGCCCAGGCAAAGCCTCCCCTGTTCTTGTCCTTGATCGATCGGCGCTAGGATTGCTCGCAGTATGTCGTCGGACCAGAATTTTAATGACAAATTAGGTAATCTTACCCAGAGAAGGGCAGAGGCCAGGGAGACAGCCGATGGGACGAACTCTAGTCACCATTCGTCCATTGCGATCAGCTATCCATTAACGATCCATGGCCTTATCAACACTAAGTCATTGGCTACAAGATCAAGAAATCGAAAGATATAGCACCAATGATCAAGGCAAACAGCGTCGACCTTGCCGGATACTCCTCGTCCATTGCGATGAGCCTTTAGTTGCTAAGCGCGAGAGGAGCGTCCTCACGGTGAAGGCTCCTCTCATCTACCACCCACCACAGCAGAAATCGATTGAGTTGCAACCTGGGCACGAAGGTACGTGGGGTCTTACCGCGTTGATAGAAGCGTTTGGACCTATATATAATGACACAATGTCGTCTGTCCCTAAATGGCCAAGTTGGAAGGAAGCATGGCACTTAACCCGTTGCCCCACAGATTAAATATTTTGTTCGGAGACCATTGTGGGACGACTCCGTACGCAACATTGCCTGTTCTCTCTTGGACTTTTCCCTGGTGATGGTTGTCCCCCCCATGTCGATTGGGTCCCGAGTCTGTTGACCATTAGTTTAATCCACGTAGAGAGGCCATGTTGGTTTGGGAGCAATGAGATGGATATTGGAGTGAAATTTACCCTTTGTCGAAGTGACTAGACGCAAGGGGAATGAATGATTGACTGCTTGGAATGCTAATAATCTTTCAGGCATATGGGTCCGGTTGTTGATCCTCTTTGTTAGGTGGGGGAAGAGAAGGGATGGTTTTGTTTTTGGCCAACAAAGGCTATATTCGCAGAAGGAATGGTTTGGAATGCTCCAGCTTTGCATGTCTTATCTCCTGTTCCTTCTCTGTTCAGTGGGAACCACCTCCTCCAAACGTCATCAAGATCAACACTGATGTATAATTCTCTACCCAACATGATGTGCAGGTTTTGTTGCTGGGGTTGGGCGTGGTTTAGCCAAGTGCTCATTTTTTAGCTGAGGCTCCAAGCGTTGCTAGCTGTTCTTGCTTTGTTTCAAAATGATTCTTTTATCCTCGTCAATAAAAATTGTATAACTCTTAAAAATTTTCACCATTATACTCTGGGAAATGTTTGATTGTAATGATGGTTGCTAGCCGGCCAAACGCATGGCACAAATCACAATTGGACATTACTAGTTTCTTCAAACTTGTACGCTTGGAAGTACAAGTACAATAATTGCCTGCAATGTCTTTAGGCGCATCTAACCAAGCGGTTGTAGTTACCATGCATCAACCAAAACAAACAATTGCTAAGTCAGCACCAAGTCCCCATATTTAATGAAAAAAAAATTATTACCTAATTTATTTATATTCTTTTACTTCGATCAAAAAAATTTAAAAAATAAAATAAATTACATTCTTAAGTTATCATTAATACTCATTAAACTAGTATAATACTTAATCATGTGAAAAATATTTAAATTAGTTTTTTATAAATTAGATAATTTTTTTAAATTTTTCTCAAATATTCTAGCGTAGCCATAATTATTCCTTCTATTAATACTCCTTAATTCTTCCTATCTTTCACCCTTACTCTTGATGTATTTTGAAAAGAAAAAGTAAAAGGATGACATTTGTAAAAGATTATATAATTCAAATAAAAACTTCTTTCTGCTGTAAAATTTATGTTTTATAAAGAAATATATTACTATTATTTAATTAATAAATAGTAAATATAAAATTTATTTTTATTTAAAAAATAAAATTTGTATATATCAAAAGTATGACTAAAATATAGTTTAATAAAAAAATTAAGCTTCAATCATAAGAAGATAACATATAACTAATATAAAATTAGGTCCCATAGTATAAATAAAGCTTAGCAACTTTTTTTTAGTAAAGTTATAACGTAAAAGAACATAGATAAGAGACACTTTTCAATGCATAAAAAAAATATAGATAAATTATTTTACTATCTAAGTGTTGCTTGGCTGACATTTACCTTAAAAAATATGAATTTTTGGGTAATTTTAATACCTTCTAATGAAACCTAAAATATTTTAAATAGCGTAGCATGGCCAAATTTTAATATAAAACCATTGTAAACAATAATTTTAACCTATGAGAAGAAATTACTCGTATTTATATCATAAAACTTTTATGAAACAATACTCGTCATCCATTGCCATTGACAATTGTAGTATAAAATTTTTCATGAAACAAAGCTCGTCATCCACTGATGGGGCAACACCTAATCGACGGTGGTGATAGGATCTTCAATCGGCCACCCATGTAGGACTTTCAGCTAGCCATCCGGGTAGAACCTTTAGTCGATCACTCGGGTAGGACCTTCAATCGGTCACCCGGAGAGGATTCCCAGTCGGCCATCCGGATAGGATTTTCAGTCGGCCACCAAGATAGAATCCTCAATCGGCCATCCAGATAGGACCTTCATTCGATCACCCAGGTAGGACCTCTAGTCGGCCACTTGGATTGGACTCCTTGTGGGGCCCATGTACATGAGCCCTACCACTCATAATGGTTCGTACAATCCTTCCATAATCTTGAATCACAATAGAATGATTCCCTTCACCATGAATGTGGGGAGCAAATCTTATCAATTTAGTTATGGTCACCCAAACCCAGTAAATCTTGTCAATTCTATTACAGCCGCCCAGGCCCCAGAATGTGCGCTCTAGCATTCTGTTACGCCATGAGCTCCACGAACTCCCATAAATGTGTAGGAGGGACCTTTGACTAGGTCAGGGGCACATACATGCTCATATACAAAGAGACTCCTCTCAAACACTTAAGCTTTTCTTCAAGCTTGGGCTGTTGCCCATAACACTAACTTGAGAGTCAGAGTGTTCTCACCGGAATTCTTAGCCTAGGAACTTTCTGCAGGTTCCCGATTGAGAGAAGTCTATCGAAAGATCCTTTGTTCATCAGAGAAGATGGTCGGAGGCTCACCGACGGTCGAGAAGGTGTCTTGGCGATAATAGATTGGCGCGCTAGGTAGGGGGCATAATATGAATCAGCGATATCAGCTCGTAGATCTTCATTCCCTTTGGATCAAAGATGAAGGTGATGACGCGCACTCAAGAGGCCTCCACCAGCCACGTGGGAGAGCCCTCATGGCAAATCAAGCAGCGGAAGGCCGACCTTCCTGCTTCGCCATCGCCTCTGCCTCACTCCGCTCAGCCAGATCAGCTCGCCACCCTTATTGATTGCTATCATTGGTGGTCAAAAATAAAACCTACTCACTACTATAGCTAGTTGTGAATCGGGATCGTATTCTCGGGGATCAAGGATAATTATTTCACAAAAAAGGAAAAAAATTTATTTGTAGAGGATTATATTAAGAATAGTGGTTATTAAAAGATAACAACTAATTAATTAACAAAGTTAAAACAGTAGGAGAAGCAACCTAAGAATCCGAATCCACCATGCAAATAGGTTTTATTTTCTTTTCTTTATGTTGCATTAGCAATAATTTTTGTAAATTCAAGGTTAGAATAATTTATCTCTTGTCAGGCACGTACCGTATCAGAAGATCATGGCACATCCTCTTAGAATATAAATTATCTAATTATTTATAAAGTTAGAGGTCTAAACGACTATACTAAGATCTGCCTCTCTTAGGCACACACAGTATCCTGAGATTATGGTATGTCGATAGAGGATACAGGCTGTGTATGCCAAATCAAAATCTCGATCAAAAAAGTAACTCAAAAGATATATGAAAGAAAAGCATGATTTTTATTGCATAGAAATTAAAAACAAAAAGAAAGATAGAATCTAGTTACATGCTTTATCATCATCCCAAGTTGAAAGAATCTGCCACGCAGCATCCCCTCCATAATTTATCTCTTCTAGGCCTAAATACAATGATCTAAATAAAATAAAAATAAAAAGAACTTTGGAGAAAACTCCTCCTCCCTAAACTACTGCCTTAGGTCCTCCTTTATAGAGCTTGTCTAGGGCTTCCTCCTAGTCAAAGTTGGAGTCAATCGGGCTAAAGATCATTAAGATATCGTAAGAAAACTCCTTAGCCATCCATTCTAATCACCTGCCTTAGTTTGCACCGAGAATCATGAGAAATCATCTCTTCCTTCCTTTTTCTACAAACAGAGTCCTGATTTGAGTGTCGTCTGCATCGTTGGACTTCAAAAATCTAGGTCTTTTCATTTATAAGCTTCTTTTCTGCAAACATCCATAAAAGATATCAATTCTTAATAAATTTAAAGTAATTAATATTTATTTTAATGGTTAAATTGGGATAATAAATAGACTTATCACTTACCTAGTAAGTTCAAGCGCTGGTGGTGGCGGTTCAGGAGTTGCAAGAGCAGCATTCCATGGCCACACAGCAGTAGCCAGGGACTTCTGCACCCCTTGTGACTGCTGCTCGTGCCAGCCATCGATCCATTCACGGGAGATCTCCCTATCGGGAGACTCACCATCATCATGCCTCACCAGAGCATCATCAGAGTGTCTATCGAGCTCACCAGCAAGAGCACCATCACCCCAAAGCCCCCAAATGGCCTCGATCTCCTACTCATAGTCCAGATAGTTCTCCTTCTTACAGACGACGGCATGGGAAGGAGCTTGAGCGGAGGCGCCAGCATCTCTCCCATCACTCTTCACCTTCTGAGTCATTAGGAGAGGGGGTCTATTATCAAATAGATCAATTGTGAGGTGGAGCAATGCCTTGATGAGTATAATCACCGATTGGAAAAACTCAGTCATAGGTTCACTAACCTGCTAGAGAGGGACTACGACTCTCGTCCCTCCCTTACTCACCGCATCATGGAGGAACTGGTCCCTGATCGATTCTATTTTCCTCAGTTTGATCCATACGATGGCACTATGGATCCACTCAATAATCTAGAGAGCTACAAGGCTCTCATGCAGGTCCAGGGGGCTACTAACGCCCTCCTCTGCATCGCCTTCCTTGCCACTCTTCAGAAGACCGCACGTGCTTGGTATTCCTGCCTCGAGCCACACAGCATCGATTTTGTTCAAGCAACTGGAGAGGTGTTTCTTGGCTCAATTTGATGCATACCGAAAGATTTCTCGAGTGATGGACAGTCTTTTTTTCATTCGGCAAAAGGATGGAGAGCCTCTAAAGGACTTCATGGCCCACTTTAAGATGGCCACCCTCGAAGTCTATCATCTCAAAGACTCGGTGGCCACCCTGGCTCTAAAGCGTGGCCTCCGTTCCTCTCGCTTTACCTATTCTCTTGACAAAAAGCTTCCCAAATCCTATACGAAGCTTCTAATTCATGCACAAAAGTACATTGATGCTGACGAGGCCGACAATATAAGAAGGGAGATGGATGAGAGGCCCAAGAAGAAGCAAGCCCATAACGAGCCAAGTAGATCTTGCCCTAGGAAGCCAGAGCCTCCATGCCGATCAAATGCCTAGCAGAGAAACTTCAATGCTAGGGAGGATAACTACACCCCTCTTCTCACCCCCAAAGTAAACATCCTAATAGAAATTGAGGGGGAACAATACCTTAAGCACCCCCCTCCTCTGAAGCCATCAAATACTTGGGATAGGAGTCTATACTGTCGATTCCATCAGGACTATGGCTATGATACTAAGGAGTGTTACCATCTGAAATGCGCCATTGAAGACTTGATTCAGCGTGGCTACTTGAGAAAGTATGTCCAGAGAGGACCCCCAACTGCTCCACATTTGGTGGGCTCTTTGCTTGTGTCAGCTCCCCTCCTCTCTGGGGCCACCGACAGCACACCTGCACACTTATGGTAATCGGATAGAGTTTTACTAGTCTTTATGTAGCGCTCCATAAAGAGCTAGAAAACCCTAACTAATTATCATAAGTGGTAGACACACGAAAACATATCCTGTTAAAAACTTTTCATTTTCATCTCAATTATATACACAAATCACTCAATCAACACTAAGCATCAATCTGCTCAAATAATATTTTTCATGACATTCCTCAGGCAGTTTACAAGATCACATTCACAATCGACATCAAAATCATAAGTGCACACATCCTGCTCATAATTTTCTCCAAAACATAAGTCTCATAATCATATCCCAAAAGGTCTAAACATCATTACATCTCACTGTACACATACACATATACAAAATACAAATATCAAACCACACTCTCTTAATATACAAGGCTAGCATTTATACACTCTTGCATCCAAGCAAGCTTCACCAGCTAAGGGTCCTGTCCTGTTTATCTTGTGATCCTGGCAGAAATACTCACTGATCTGAAAGAACATTTAAATCATAGAGGGATGAGACCTAAGTCCCAGTGACTGGATAACCATATAACTATGAAGAAATAGAGAACCATAGCCTCTTATTTTCAATCGTATGCTGATACTATTTAGCTTGTATAACTCAAAGTACATTTTTAATATGATATCAGATAAAATAAAATGTAGCTTATTCTTCAAATAATATATCAGTACTGAAATACTCTATAATAACTTTTCACTGAAAGATAACTCATTAAGATAAAAATCCATGCATTGCAATATGAAGATATGCATTCTTTATCTACAACCCAGACTCCCATCGGGATCTGCTTGCCCACTGGCATCTCAAGTAAGCTCTCCCTCTCGGGATAACTATTTGGCCCATTGGCCCTTTTTATATCACAACATATGCTTTTAGATCTCATGATGCTGGGCTGTGTGTGTAATGCCTCTGAGGTACCACCCTACAGTCGCCCTTCTATAGGTATACTCTCATCGGGTGCATGACTAGCAACAGGATCCCCGCACAAATAGCACCCCTTACCCGTGCGGTTCACCTGGCAAAGTGCTTTGTTCCTTAACCCTGGAACCTCAGGTTTTCTCTCTGCCCCCACGGGCTATATATAGTAATCAGCTCCCCTGAGCTATGATTCATGCCCCCACGGGCTGCTCACAACCAGCCCCACTGGTTTGGTTAAGCGTGCACTCACCCCTGGTTCTGGGGTTCATCGTACAATTTGTTCGCAAGGAGGTGCCGGCTCGATAGTAGTGTGCAATGCTCATGCTACAGTACAGTCTAAAAGGTGATCAACCCCCTAGCTGCCTGATGCTCAATATGATACATACATCAATTGTAAAGCTTTATCATGCAAATATGCCATGTATACATAAAAATCCCCTCATCGAAACTCATGCTTATGTGTTTATGCTCAAAACTCATGCTTGAAACTCATGCTTATTTCTTTATGCTTAAAACTCATGCTCAAAACTCATTTATCAGAATATCATATACTAGGTTCTCATTTCTCATATTTAAAATATACATAATACTCTGCTAAACATAATATACCATAACTAGGTATTAATCTCATTATACTAGCTCAAATTAACCTCTCATTGCTAGATGAGAAACCTACTCACCTTAGTAGGTTACTCCTCGACTGGTACAACTGGTACTCAACTCTGGTATTCCGGCTCCCTGGAATAACCCTCTTGACCTACGTCAACATACAGATACGATAGTTATTAGGATTACCTCTACACGAGGTTTTCCCACGAATCATGCATGCATACATGATCTATCCTCTAATATCTCATTATTTTCTTCTACCCTTTCTCTACTCAAGATTACTTCTACTATTACCTCAAAATACAATAATCTAAGAAAATCTAAAGTCATACAAGATCTAGGGAAGCTATAGCTTACCTGGAGTCGAGCACAAACCCCAAGCTTCCCTTTCCCTTTCTCTTTCTTCCTACTTTTTCTTCTTTCTCTCTTTCTTTCTTTCTTTCTTTTCTCTGGCTGAACCCATGTTTCCCTTTTTCTCTAATGACTTGGGGACCAAGTCATTAGAAACTTAAGGGTTAAGGCATGCCAAATTTCCCTTTTGCCCTCAAACACTCTTAACACGCGCTTTTTGGAAAACACGTAGCTCACTTATAACCATGATATTTTGCCCTTATATTTTCTTTCCCAAGTTGCCCTTAACACAATTAGCAATTGACATCGGAGCCTTTTCCCATTTTGCCCCTGACATAGCATTTTTTAATCGATTTATAGCCTAGATTATTATTTTTTACTTAAATCGATACTTTTATATAATATTTTAAGAAAATACTTTACCAACTTGAAGAACTCGATTTTAAAAATCCAACAGTTCAAACGACATCCAAATCGGACTTGAAACAGATTAAATATAAAATTCTCAAGATTTAACTCAGAAAAACCTGCCGTCTTGGAGTCGGCTCGAACAGATTTGGAGTCGGCTCCAGCAAAAATAGGGGTCGACTCCAGAAAAGTAGGGGTCGACTCCAGCTCTGCAGGTGTCGACTCCAAAGCGTGCCGAAAGTTTAAAACCGTGCCAGAGTCGACTCCACTCCAATTAGGGTCGACTCCTACCACTAAAAACATCATTTTAGGATAAAACTCAAACTAAACTTGATTTTTCTTGTGATTTAAACCCATTAAAACTTAAGTCTCTCAATTTCTTAAATCAAACTCATTAACATTCAGAAATATACTTATTTACTCCAAAATTTCTTCTCTTTACATTTATCAAAAAGCCAACTCACCCATATTTCACTGAAACTTTTTGACTTTCATTTCAAATGAAAATGCCATAAATTACAAGGTTTTCAGGATGTTACAGCTTGTCTGGGCCAACATCGACAACACGCTGACCGAAAGGATAGTCAGCATGATTTTCTGAGAGGTAGGCCATGCCTCCAAGAGGTTGCAGAGGGAAGAAAGGGTAGAAACTATGATCCCTTTCTCTGACAGGGACCTAGCTAGGGTGAATAATCCAAATAATGATGGCATTGTCGTTTCCATGATGGTCGCCAATCATCCTATAAAAAAAATCTTAGTTGATAGTAGAAGCTTTGCGAATATCCTTTCTTATGATGCTTTTGTTAGGACAAACCTTTCTTCTGATTCCCTTAAACCTAACCTGTGTCCGCTCCCCTGGTTGAATTCACAAGAGACTTTGTAAGGGTCGAAGGTGGTATTACCTTTCCCGTTATGGATGGGATTCTGCCTTGCCAAAGCACTATATTCATAAGGTTCCTTGTCGTCTGGGTGCCACTAGCCTACAACGCCATCCTCGGGTGTTCCGGTTTGAACCTACTAGATGTGGCCATTTTCATCAAACGCTTCCTCGTCAGATTTTTCACGAAAAATAAAATAGGAGAAATGCATGGTGACTAGCATCTAGTGCAACTGTACTACCACATGGCCCCAAGCCCATGAAAAATGATCAAACCACCGACTCCAGCACTACTAGATCCGAGGGAGTCGAAAAAGAGAGGGGAGCCAATGGAACATTTGCTGACATTTTCATTAGGAGACGATCCTGCAAAGATGATCCAAGTTGGTGCACTTTTGCCCGTGGAAGAAAGAGATCGGCTGCTCACTTTCTTGCGGACTAATTCGTATATCTTTGCATGGTTTGCATCGAACATGCCCATAATTCTTTTGAAGGTAATCACCCATAAACTCAACATTGATCCGAAGTACCAGTCAGTCCGACAAAAGAAAAGAAGCTTCAACCCCAAGAGGCAGAAGGGCATTGACGAAGAAGTCGGCAAGTTACTCACCGTCGGTCACTTTTGGGAAGCTCATTATCTGAATTGGCTGGCCAACGTGGTAATGGTCCATAAGGCAAATGAGAGCTGAAGAATCTGTATCGACTAAACCGACCTAAATAAGGATTGCTCAAAAGATAGTTTTTCATTACCCAGGAGTGACCAGTTGGTCGATGCCGTGTTCGGCCATGAGCTCCTTAGTTTCATGAATGCTTTCTTGGGTTACAACCAAATACGAATGAACTCGGAGGATAAAGAGAACACCTCCTTCGTGACTGAGAGAGGTATTTACTATGATAAGGTAATGCCCTTTGGCTTAAAGAATGCGGGGGCCACTTACCAAAGATTAATGAATAAGATATTTGAAGATCAGATTGGGTGGAATATGGAGGTATACGTTGATAACATGCTAGTCAAGAGTATCCACATAGCTGATCGTGTTGCCAACTTAGAAGAAACCTTCAACAACCTCCACAGGTATTGAATGAAATTGAACCACTGCAAATGTGCGTTCGAAGTTACTATGGGAAAATTTTTAAGTTTAATGGTAACCCAATGGGGAATCGAGATGAACCCCAAAAGATTCAAGCAATCCTCGATATAAGGCAACCAACTAATAAGAAAAAGGTGCAATGACTCACCAGTAGAGTAGCGGCCTTGAGTCATGTCATGTCAAGGTCTGCCGAGCGATGCCTGCCCTTCTTCAAGGCCTTACGCAAGGTGAATGGTTTCAATTGGATGGAGGAGTATCAGAAGGCTTTCGAGGAGTTGAAGGAGTTTCTATCTTCCCTTCCTTTATTGTTGAAGCTGGAAGAAGGGGAGAATCTCTTTCTTTACCTCGTCACCTCCACGAAGGCGGTCATCTCTGTGATTGTCAGAGCTGACTCCAAAGGGATGCAGAAGCTGGTTTACTATACCAACAAAGTACTTCATGATGCGGAGATCAGGTACTCTAAAGTCGAAAAGATTATTTTTGTACTAATTATTTCTGCTCAGCATTTCAGGCCTTACTTTCAAGCCCACTCGATCATGGTCCTCACCGATAAACTCCTGAAGGCCATAGTGACTCAACCGGATACCTCTGAGCGGTTGATCAAGTGGGACATTAAGCTAGCAGAATTCAATATCTCCTATCGATCAAGGTTAGCCATGAAAGCTTAGGTTCTAGCGAACTTCATGGTTGAATGCACCTCGACCGAAAGCCAGCCGAAGGAGCCTCCTCCAACGAACCCGATTGCCGAGTCGAATGAGATAGGAGAGACCTAAATCCTCCATGTCGATAGCACCTCTAACTCCCAAGGGAGTGGAGCGCGACTGATCCTTGCAAACTCAGAGGGGATAGAAGCAGAGTACACCCTTTGATTTCTTTTCAAAGCCACCAATAGCTAAGTTGAGTACGAAGCCGTATTGGCGGGACTAAGGCTTGCACAGAAACTTAGAATAAAGTTTCTCAGAGCCTTCACTGACTCCCAACTAGTCATTGGATAGATCATGAGAGAATACGAAGCCCGAGATCCATTATGTCTTGGTACTTAGATAAAGTCGGATTGCAAGCCTATGCATTAGTCTATTTCAGTATTAGCTACATCCCCAGAGGAAAAAATGCTAGGGCTGACATTCTGTCTCGGCTAGCCACATCAACGGATAATGTCCTGGGGAGGACTTACTTGAGTATCTGGAAGCCCCGAGCATCAACATCACGGAGGAAGTATTATTAGTCACACAGGAGCCAACTTGGATGGATGCCTATATCCGCTACCTCACTTGCAGCACTCTTCTAGATGATCACAAAGAAGCCAAATTGCTCAAATGAAGAGCTTCCAAATTCATGGTAATGGACAGACGGCTATACATAAGGTCGTTCTTCTATTCCTTGCTTAAATGTCTAGGCCCAGTAGACACCGACTATGTCTTTTGAGAGATATACGAAGGCATCTGCGGGAACCACCTGGGGGGCAGGTCGCTAGCATACAAGGCACTTTGCCAAGGATATTATTGGCTCACCATGTGAGAGAATGCGATTGAGTTGGTTTAAAAGTATGATAGCTACCAATGACATGTGCACATCCAGCGACAACCTGCTTCACACCTAAGCTAGCTCTCATTCCCATGGCCCTTCGCTTAGTGGGGCATGGACATCCTTGGTTCATTTCCCTCGACATCAGGTCAACGGAGGTTCTTGCTCATCGCCATCGACTACTTCACCAAATGGGTCAAAGTTGAGGCATTAACATGCATTGCTAAGGGCAAGATGAAGTCCTTTTGGAAGTCCATTTGTCGTTTCGTACTATCCTACACCGCCATCACTGACAACGTTCGATAATTTGACAACAAGACATTCAAAGAATTCTACACCAAGTTGAATATTCATCAACGATTTACCTCTATTGGCCATCCAAAAACCAACGAAGAAACCAAGGTGGCAAACAGGACCATCCTCTATGGCTTTCGGACTCGGCTGGATGAGTTCAAAGGTAGATGGATGGAGGAGCTCCCGAATGTATTGTGGGCTTACCATACGACTCCGAGGTCATCCACTAGAAAGACACCGTTCAGCCTCGCCTTTGGGTCAGAAGTAGTTATTTCAGTTGAGATTGGCCTTCCAAGCTTACAGGTGGAATCATGCAACGAAAAAGACAACCCCGCACAGCTGAGGGCCAATTTTAACCTCATCGATGAAGCACACTACCAAGCACGGATCAGGATGGCAACATTTCGCCAGCAAGTTGCGAGATACTATAATGCTCATGTGCATCTCAAGACCTTCCATCCCGGGGATCTTGTCCTAAGGCGTAGTGAAGTCTCCAAACCAACAGAAGAAGGCAAGCTCTCTCCAAATTGGGAAGGACCTTATTGGATCATCGAAGCATTTCACAAGGGAGCCTACCGGATCGAAGAGCTTGATGAAAAGCCAATCCCCCGCACATGGAACACAAAAATCTCCGCATGTATTACCAATAACATATAGGAATCCATTTGAGGGGAGTAAATAAGGGGTTTCTGACATAATGTTCCATCATCCGATCTCCCTGTGGATTAAATACTGTCTCTCAAGTCTGCGTTGGGGGATGATAGTCCAGTCAGCTTACAGTTGGAGAGGTCTACCTTCCGACTCATAGTTGGTGGATGTCTGCCTTTCGACTTCGTGTTGAAGGATGATAGTCTAGTTGGCTCATAGTTGGGAGTGGTTTACCTTCCGGTTCATAGTTGGCGGATGCCTACCTTTCGACTCCGCATCATGGGATGATTGTCCAGTCGGCTTACAGTTGAAAGATGTCTACATCTTGTCTCATAGTTGATGAACGCTTGCCTCTCGACCCCATATCGTAGGATGATTGTCTAGTCGGCTCATAGTTGGGATAAATTTACTTCCTAGCTCATAATTGATAGACGCCTACCTCCCGACTCACAGTCGGAAGATGATTCCTGGCTGCTCCCAGCCGGCCAAGAAAACCCAGTCAGCCCCCGTTGGCTGAAGACTGCCTCCTAACTCTGAGTTGGGAGATGATCGCTGGCCGCTCCCAGTTGGCCCTCACTGGCTGAAGATTGCCTCCCAACTCTGAGTTGGGAGAGGATTGCTGGCCGCTCCTAGCTGACCAAGTTGTAACCCACCTGTTTCCAACCTTGCTTGATGTCCTTCGAGCAAGTAAGTGCATAATTTCTGAGAACATGTAGATGCAGCCATGAGTTTGCGCAAGGCAGACGAAAATTATCAATCCTGAAAGTAGTGTGGACAGAAAAGGATTCCTCCATTAGGAAGGAGTCAGAGCCAAAGCTAGCATGAAAAAATAAGTACAAAGACAAAGAAGTACACAAGCCTCTAGAAACCAGTACTTGAAGGAAAAGGATTTCTTTATTAAGTTTGAAAGTCTATGTTACATGATGGAGTCGGCCGAAGCCAGATTACAAAGAAAGTATAGAAACAAAGAACAAATACAAAGAGAGTACAGAAAGGAGGTGGACCCTTAGTGTCTGGCTGACTCCATTGTGAAGCTCTCTGACTTGATCGCTTCCACCGTTGCCTCCACTATGGTGTCCACCTCTGACATTATCCAGGAAACAACTTCCTAGATCGACTCTCCTTCGGGCGATGGTGGCGCACTCCCAGCGGTACCTTCCAGTGTCATTCTTGCAGTGCCATTACCATTGCCTCTCTGGCTTTGGCATCGTCGTTGTCGTCTTCGACCACTTCGACCGTTGCAATCGCCGACTCCTCCATTGACTCCTCAGCGTTCTCGGCAGTGATGGCATCTAGGTTTGCGATGTGCAGAACCCAAAATACCTTATTCTTGCATTCCTCGAACCCTTTGATGAACGCATCATATGCCACCTTTATGACCTCATCATTGAAGTCGGTGGAGCTTCGGTATGCCTCCACGGCTGTGGCAGCCTCGGCTTTGGCAACCTAGGCCTCGGCCCTTGCTAGGGAGGTCTCTTCCTTGGCCCGAGCAGCCTCCTTAACCGAGGCAGCCTCCTCCCTCGCCACCTATGCAATGAGTTAGCGGTCTTGACCTTTGCCTCGGCATCCTTGGCTTTCACCTCTACCACCTCCTTCCTTACCCTGGCTCCTTTGACCTAGCCTTCAAGCGCCATCATCTGGGCCGTGGTGTCGGCCCACCTCACCTTGGCGGTCACCAAGTGCTCGGCCTCCATTCTGGACTTCTCCTTCGCCTCCACAAGCAGCCTCTGCCCCAGGCTTGCCACCACGGCGGCTTAGAGTTCTTGATCTCGGACCGCATCTCGAGTCAAGATGGCAGCGAGCTCTGACTCCATGTTCTCTGCCTGGACCTGGGCGATGGCAGCCCTACTCCGAGCGTCGCGGCAAGCCTCCACAATCCAAAGACATGCTGCCCAAATGGCAAAGGCACCGCTCACCATATGCAAAACAAAGAAGTGGGAGTCAGCACACCAAGCTATCAAAAATGCCAATAAAAAAAATGAGTCAAAAGCTACTTACCCAGAGCATTTAAGGGAAGAGGTCACCCAGGATCTCCCCTATGCCTCGGTGACGAGTCTCCTCCCGATCCTACGGGAGTAGGATGCACTCCAATAACCACCCCGCTAGCCGACTATGTAGAATACCGAGGCCCTAGGGAAATCGAGAGAAAAATCCGGTGTTTTCTCCCCTCCTTGGCATGCTCGGCGGTTGTCGGTTCCCATGCGAAGTCTCTTCGGCTATGGATTGGCCCACAGAAGATGTTGGGGGAACTGATGGGCTGGTGGGGTCACCAGGAGACACCTCGTCCATAGCTGGTGCATCGCTGATGGGCGGGGGCACCACTGTAGATTCAAGAGTTTTCACCACCGTGGGCACAAGCATGGGGCCACCCCCGGCCCGACACCCCTAGGCTACGGAGGAGCTTCCTACCCCTCGACTTCGCTGTTGCTATCGGGTGGACAGTTGAGTTGGGGTCGTTGCCCTTGGGCGAGCAACCTGGGCCTCCCTAATTGGAGTTGCCTCGCCGTGGGCCCATGAGGTCAAGGCAGCAATGGGCATGACTATCGAGGCTTCTTCATCTCATGCTTTCCATGTCACCGACATCCCTTTTCTCTTCTTGCTGACCACTTTCAATTAATCAAGCGAGAACTTCATCTCTGCGACAAGTGCACAGAAAATTAGAGAAGAAAAGGAGGAAAGAGAAGAAAAGCAAAAGTAAGAAAGAATGCCCTTGCACTCACCTAGGGTCGGCATCGGGCTCACGCCAGCTTCGAACAGGTTCTTCTTGGACAGGAGAACCCGATAGGGAGGGATTTAGGTGTTCAACAATTGGTTGAATACCTCCCTATCAGCCTGCTCTAACCGAGATTTTATTCGGGGATGTCTAGCTCCCCCCACCTTCGTCTCACACTGCCTATGTAGGTGAAGAAAAAATGAGACTTCGATCCTTTGATGGAACAAGAGAGATCAAGTTTGAGTACTCTCCTCTATCAGAAGCAAAAAAACCATCATCCCACTTTAGTTGGATGGCATCGAAGGGAATATATGGCTCGAAAAAAGGAGGCTCTAGCCACCAAGCGATGAAAATGGCAAAGCACTATAAAGGCATAGGTAGTCCTAAAAGAATTTGGAGATAACTGTGCTGGAAGAAGTCATACCTCTTTAGGAGGCTCGCTATGAAGGGATGGAAGGGAAGGCAAAGTCTTGCCTTAAAGAATTCCTCGTAAGGATGACCCCTCCGGCGGGGTCGACGGTCATCCTATCATCGGGACCAGGGATGGATAACCTAATTTCCTTCGACACACTATAGATAACCCTAATCTCTTCCACCTTCGATCGGGTCATAGTCGAAGGGACGCTCTTTGGACCGACTGAGCTATGAGCGGCGGCCTGAGGAGGCGCTGGACGAGTCGGAGCCATAGAGGGCTCGCGGCTACTACGCTGCCAGCCCTACAGCATATCCAAAGAGCGACATTGTCCTCAAAAGAAGAGAGGAACTTTCTATCATGAGCTTCTTGCCCTTCATTTGGAGGTGGTTAGGGTCCATGACTACTCTAAAGGAGGGCAGAAAGAATCTAAGGGGGTGACTTAAAGGAAGGAGGAGGAAACCAACTTGTGAAACAAGGAAAGGCACCTGAAAGACTTAGAGATTGGGGGGAGAAGGAACTCAATTTTTTCTCTCTTTCTATGATAGTAGTGGAAGCACAAAAGCTTGGTAGAAAGAACGAAGCTTTAATTTAGATATTTTAGAACAGAAAAATCATCTCCCCGATGGCACGACATATGAACGGTCATGATTAGGAGCTGGCATCTTAATGACGATAGCTCTTTGCCACTCGAGAAGCGACATTTTGAGCTTGGGCAAACACAATTCGCGGTGGGGCAATGATGGCGCATGACTCCTCGCGTTCAAGAATGTCACCTTGATTTTATGCAGCGATTCGCTGTCAACGGTACCGTGACCCACTCCCTCACCCCTCTCATTAGTGTAAAAAGACCACACTTCCCAGAAGGCACGCCCTCCGCGCATGTTAGGCTTTACGGTAGATGATGCTTGAGTCTTGATGCGATGAAGCTTTGCACTCTTCTCGCTTGGCGGATGTAAGGCATCTGGTCGCACAAACTCAGGAGTGGAGGGCATCTGATGGGGCAATGCACAATCGACCATGGTTATAGGATGTCCAATATTCGGATAGGATGTCCAGCCGGCCATTTAGGTAGGACCTCTAGTCGGCCACCCAGGTAGAACATCCAGTCGGCCACCTGGATAGGGCTCCAGTCGACCATTTGGGTAGGATCCCTAGTCGGCCACCCAGTAGGACCTTCAATCAGCCACTCGGGTAGGACCTTCATCGGCCATCCGGATCAAACTCCTTGTGGGGCCCACGTATATGACCTCTACCGCTCATAACGGTTCGTACGATCCTCCGGTCCTCCCACGATCCTGAATCACAATAAAAAGGTTTTCTCCACCATGAATGTGAAAGAAAATCATGCTAATTTAGTTATGGCCACCTAGGCCCAATAAATCCTACCAATTCTATTACGAGCCGCTTGGGGCATAGGATGGCACTATGGCATTCTGTTCACATCCATAAACTTCCATAAATGGGTAAAAGGGATCTTGACCAGGTAAGGGGCACATACATGCTTAAACACGGAAGAGACTTCTCTCAAACACCAAGCTTTCCTTCAAACTTGGGGTGTTGCTCAAACACTAACTTGAATATTGAAATGTTTCATCGGAATCAAAACTTTTTGTAGTTCTCGATCGAAAAAGCCCATCAAAAGATCTTTAATCCATAAAAAATAATCGAAGACTTACCGACGATCGAGAGGTATCTTAGCGACAACATCCATCATCGCAACCAATGCAAGATGGCCGCAACCTAATACAAGATGGCAATTCTCCATCTTCCATGAGTCATGTTAAAATTTAAAATTATGATTAATAATTAATAATAATTTCAGCAAAACCTGTAATATGATAATTAAAGCATTGCTTGGAAATTTAAAGTTACAAAATTGTGGATGAAGTTTGCCGATAAAGTTAGCGTGCATTGCGGAATCTGACTGGCTTTGTTCCTTTCAAGAGTACCATCATTCAAACCCAAACCCAATCTATAATTTTACTTTTTCATTGCCCAGCCTCCAAATTTACTTTAAAAAAAATAAATAGATCGACCGAACTTTAACAGGCTGGGTCACTCCTCGCTGCGGCTGTCCAAGACTGGATGGCTTTGTATATAATTTTACCAAAAAGCGATCAATTTTATATTTGTGGTAGAGGAGGCAAGGTTTCTTGAGGGGATTGGTGCGCAGAGATTCTTTTGACCAGCACATATACCCGGCCAGCACTACCTTCCAGCTTTTTGCCCATTAAATCCCATGCTAATTATCACCTTCGTGGAAGTTCACTCCATTACAATGGCGTGGAGGAGTAGTGAGCTTGGGAATCTGTGCTAAATTAGATTAAGGTTGGAAAAGCCCACGGCCTCATGACTCCTATTCTTTTTTTCTGAATGAAAAGGCCTAATTTCAAATTCGGAAAGCTAACACCGCCACTGGCCACATAAAGACAAACAAATAAGAAGGAAGAGCTACCGTCCGGTACTGACCACCAGTGGAAATAAAAAAAAAAGTCTACCTAAAAGACTATGCCGTTACTGCAGAGGCGGCCAAAATGTACGCACAAACTGGTCCGGTCCCGTCCGGCCCGGTTGGGCTTGCTTCAAAGGTGGGTCAGAAGGAGGGAACCGGCACCGGAACCGCCAACGCGGCGGCAGAGGAGGAGGAGGCGGCGAAAAGAAGTTGTTGTTGCTGCTGCTGCTGCTCTTCCTTCTGGCGGCGCATCTCGAGGACCTTGCGGTGGCTGTTGGAGTGGACGTGGCTGAGGAACGTGGGACTGCAGGCCGGCCGGTACTCGGGGAGGAGCCGGCCCGACTTGAACCGGACGCCGCACGCGTTGCACAGCGTCTTCGCCCCTAGCGGTCCCGTCCTCCACTGCGGCGTCTTCTGCGCCCCGCAGTGGCTGCACCGCCGCTCTCCTCCTCCACCGCCCGCCGCCGCCGGCTTCGGCCGCTTCCGTTTGCGCCCCCGTTTTCTCTGGTTCTCTTTCCTGGCCAGATGTGGGGCTCTGGCGAGGAAGACGAGGTCGGAGGTTGCGAAGCCGGCGGCGGTGGGTCGTAGATGAGGCAAGAGGAGGAGGAGGAAGAGGGCGACGAAGGGCAGGAGTTTGAGGAGGTGGAGGAGGAGTCGGAGAGGGCGGCGAGGGGCTGGCGGTGGACCAGACACCGCCGACAGCGGCTCGCGAACGCTTGCTCCTCTTGGCTTTGACCGGAGCCAGGGATTCCATGGAGACCGTGGAGGAGATGGGTCTCTTCAAGGATGGGGTGGGTGTCTCGGAGCACGGGAAGCACTGCATGAAGGAATCGTCAAAAAAGCGAGACACCCATTCCAGCTCTTCTACATCCTCCTTCTGAGAGGCAACCTTTGAGAAATTAAACACTAAACAAAAACTACTACACCCGGCCGTTGCTCAGTTAGCATTCGGGAAAGGAGGCTTACAGGAAACTCGAGTTCAGTCGGAGCAAGGAGGTCCAACGAGACCGCGGAAGTGGAGGCGGTGTTGGAGTTCGAAATGTTAAAGGCCTCTGCTTCGGCTTCCTCCACTGCTTCTTCCTTCTCTGTTTCATTTTCCTCCATTTCCACGTTTCCCCCCAAGTCGAGGAGGTCGTCGACCGAGAAATCCTCTCCAAAAGAGCGCTCGGCTCCACCGCCCATCCCATCTCGCCGGCGGCGAGAATCCCCTGGTGGTTAGCGTCGGAACCGAGCCCCTCCTGCCGTAAGCTGTGCTTAAGCGCCGTCTCCGGGCTCTCCATCTCTGTCTCTCTTCTTCTTTCTGCACGGACAAACGAGAAAGAAAAGAAACGAAGCCTTTTAAAAACAAAGAAATCTTCTTTCCCTCTTATAATAACTCTTGCATCTGCTAGAACCTAATTAGTTGGTTACCTTAAAGGAGGAGCGCGGGTATAAGAAGACTAGAAGTGGGATAGAAGGAGGAGGAGGAGGAGAGCGGGGAAGGGAGGAAGGTGAGGGGAAAAAGAAAGAGGAGAACGGGAACAGGACAGAGGGTGGGGGAGAGTTGGGTGGAGCATTGAACGGCTGACGGAGCCCCGTGGGTGCAACAAATGCTGCCATTTTACCTTTTCCTCGCCCCGTTCTGATCTTTCTTCCTGTAGAGCTTATCTCTAATCTAACGGCTAAAACAAACCATGATCCTAGTATATGGTATGGTCCTCTGAGTTGTTATCCTTCGCACAGTCCATTAACAGACTTCCCACCATCTCCGTGACGCCATCTGCGGCAGCTCTGACCCCGTCCACAGCGCGCGAGCTCTTGAAAAGTTTTCCCACCCAGGGGAAGGAAAACGGAACGGAAAACATTGCGCGGTCGACGCCTTTCGTCTTTTGCGCATCCTCTCTCTCCTCCCCTGTTGTTCCCACAGAGCTTTGCGGTTGTGGCGAGCACCGCAAACAGCCCCGTACGATGATTTCGTCTAATAATAAATTTATTTGCTTCGCCGCTTGGAGGTTGAGGCCAGGGTCGGAGAGAGCCTCACGTAAGATTGCTCTCTCTCTCTCTCTCTCTCTCTTCCCCTCTACGTTATTGAGAAAATTAAAAGCAGAGTGGGAGGAGCAGCACGTCACCTTTTGTCGGACCATGACGACGTGAAATAATTCTACCTGCTCCGAGGTTACCTCCTCCCAAGACAAGCAGTTCTCTCCCCCATCATCATCGCATACACCGTTTGCTTTTGTTTTATTTTTTGTTTTCAAATATTCTACAGAAATCGAATGACGGGTTGAACAGCCGAAACTTTTTCGTTTTTAAAATTATTAAAACTTTTTAGTTTTTAAGTGATGAATCTTTTAATTTTATTTTGACAGTAAAATTTATTACTTTAAAATATTAAAAATAGAAAAATATTATTATAAATTTTCGTTTTCTATTTTTAGAACCTGCAAAATAGCGTTTTCCATACATAAAGGTGATTCGGAGTGATTGTGATCTCTTTATTCTTATTACCTCGAGTGTTTTTTTTTTTTGGAGCCTGATACCATGATATTTGAAAAGCAGATGCAGAAGTTGAAGGATGATACTTTAATAGGGGATTTATGATCTCATCGATATTCTTGTGATTCTAACAATATTATGGCCGGCCTAGCCAAATCTCGGCAAAGGGAAAGGTGGATAGAATGACTTTGAGAATTTCTATTAGTATTGCTCGAGGAGGAGACGATGTCGAACCAAGGAATGGAGAGGAGACATGACCGAGGGTGATACTGAAAAGGAGAGAGAAGAAGACGTGGCCGAAAGAAGGAATAGGGAATGGTACCAGAAAGAAAAAAGGAAAGACAGAGAGGGATGATATTGAAAAGGAGAGGGAAGAAGACGTGGCCGAAAGAGGGGTGAGGAATGGTACCAGAAAAGAAAAAGGGAAGGAGAGGGAAGGAGACGGTGCTAAGACCGAGGAGTAGGGAGGAGACAGAATCGAGAAAGGGTGGGGGGCAGTGCTGAAAACGAGATGCCAGGAGGAAGGAGGAGAGAGAGGCTATCAGAAAGGGGAGGAGACGATGTTAACGATAGTTTATGATTTTTTTTAAAAAAAAATTTTTGAAAGGTGTACTGAGCAATTTGAACGATGCAAATAGAAATTCCGAGCTCTAGATAGGAACGACACTCGCTAAAGTTGAAAGTCAGTTAGTCGAGATTTAGCCAGAAAAAGATTGAATAAAAGATTGGTTAGTCAGATTTAGCATGAAAAGATCCGGATAGAGATACCGAGGCAATAAATCGATGAGACATTCTTTTTGAAAAGATTCAGATAGAGATATCAAGAATATTCTTCGACTGAAGGTCGGTTAGCCAAGATTTAGTCTGAAAAAGTTTCGGATAGAAGATTGGTTAGTCAAGATTTAGCTTGAAAAGATCCGGATAAAGATAGATGAGACATTTTTTCTTAAAAGATTCGAATAGAGATACCGAGAACATTCTTCGGCTCATAAAAGTTGACCGTAACATGAACGTAAGCCAATTTATCAGTCCATATCAGCTAATTAATACGAAGATTTTCTTATTTGCATCAAAAAGAGAAAACAAAAATATATGTTATCATGTATATGTGAAATTCCACTACTTTGTAAAGAAACGAAAATAAAAAACAATCAAAAGAATTTCGTAAAGGCGCTAACAAAAACAATTTAATTCATCTATAACAAGATTCAATAGAACTGTACCAAATATTTGCTCTCAACAAGCAAATAATATTATCATCTTTGTATTTATAGCATAGCAAAGCACAAATCACAAATCAAAATAAGTGGTAACTAGATTTTGTGTAGTATACACGATATAAACGATCGATTTAATAAAAATTTAATCAAGGTATCTGTTGATAAGGTTTTTAGTAATAGAGATGCCACCATAAAATTAAATGGGCTTCGGTCACCAGCGTCGGCCCCAGCGCTGAGACTGGCTCTGGCCCTCCAGCGTCAGCCTCTAGCGACGGCCATCCAGCGTCAGCCTCCAGCGTCGGCCTCCAGCCCCGATTCCCAGCGTCGGCCTTCAGCACTTTCCACATGCATAAAGACCAGTCTCACACAACGGATCCCGTGATCTAAGGTCCACTGCCGAGCACCTTACCCACCAAAATCATAGGCAAGTGTTAGCTTGATCGGCGGTTACCGCTATAAGCGGCCCCTATCCAGCAACAGTCCAACAACTTGCCGTTCGATGAAACATCACAATGGAAAAGATTCGACGGTTCCAACAGAACGAGGTAAACGGGACCCCAACAGGTATAAAAAGAGGACCCGAGCTCCATGCGAGGGGACTCTCTCTCTGGCTTCCTCTCTAAGAATTCTACACAAATTATATCCCTGTTCTACGACTCACTGACTTGGGCGTCGGAGGGTCCCGACGTTCATCGCACGTGATTTGGCAGCAACAAATTGGCACGCCAGGAAGGGGGGCAGACCGGGTCGAAAGTTCTCCCTGGAACCCCTCCCATTTTGCAAAGGAAACTATGGTGACTACGCGAGCACAGGAGGCTTCCTCCAGTCAGGTAGCCGGGCGCATTCCACGAGCTGAGCATTCGAAGGCCAATCTCCATGCTCCGCCCCCTGCACTGACAAACCAACCCGACCGGCTTGAAGTTCTAGCCCACCAGGTCCAGGATCTGACGACGATGGTCCGGGGGCTGCAAGAACATTATTTGGCTGCTGTAACTCAACCCCCTACGCTGGACGAAGGGGTGCGGGGAACAGCTCAGTCTCACCAAGGAGGGACCCCGCCTGAGGTCTCCCACCGCTCACCCCCCGAATCTCGTCACCAAGGGACCTCGAAGCGGCGGCGGTCTCCCTCTCGTCACTCCGGTCGTTCCCACCACCGGCTGGGGAAAAGAGAGTCCAGGCGGGCGCGTTCTTTGCGCCGGAGGTCTTCTTCACCTCCTTCCTCTGATTCATCCCAAGATGGCACTCTCCGGAAAACCACCGCCGGGCCGAGCAAAGGCTCGACGAGTATAACCGACGGCTGGACGAGCTCAGCCGCCGGATCACCGACCCTTACGGGACGGCTTATGAAAGCCGTCCCCCGCTTTCCCATCATATCATGGAGGAGCCGGTCCCGCCACGGTTCCGTCTCCCCAACTGGATCCATACGATGGGACGACGGATCCCCTTGACCACCTGGAGAGCTACAAGGTCCTTATGCAGGTCCAAGGAGCGACGGACTCCCTTTTATGCGTCGCCTTTCCGGCCACTCTCCGGAAAGCGGCGCGCGCGTGGTACTCCCGCTTGCCCCCGCGTAGAATCAACTCATTTCGGCAGCTCGAGCGATCTTTCCTGGCTCACTTTGATGCCTATCGAAAGATCCCGCGAGTGGCAGATAGCCTCTTTACTGTTCAGCAAAAGAGTGGCGAGACCTTGAAGGATTTCGTCGCTCGATTTAAGGAGGCGGCGTTGGAGGTGTACAACCTGAAAGATTCCGTAGCCACTTTGGCCCTGAAACGAGGACTTCGCCCATCCAGGTTCGCGTATTCCCTGGATAAGAAGCCTCCGAGTTCTTATGCTGAGCTTCTGAGCCAAGCCCAAAAGTATATCCACGCCGACGAGGTGGATTCTTCCAGGAGGGAAGTTGATAAGAGCACCAGTAACAAACCACCGCCCATTGATCACGCCGGCACACGACCTCGAAAGCCCGAGCCTCCATGCCGCTCGGATCGCCGGTCACAGACACTGGTACCCAAGGAGCAATTCACCCCCCTCATGGCTCCCATCTCTCACATCATGCTGGAGATCGAGGAGGAACCTTATTTGAAGCGTCCGGCTCCCTTGAAGTCTGGGGCCCCCCGCAACAAGGAGTTTTACTGCCGGTACCACCGAGACTACGGTCACGACACCGAGGACTGCCGCCATCTAAAAAAGGCCATCGAGGAGCTGGTTCAGCAAGGTTACCTGGGCAAATTTGTTCAAGGGGAAATCTCCCCGCGTCGGGTCCCCCGATGCCTCCGAGTCGCTCGGCTGGCGTGGATAATACCCCAACTGAAAAGACTATAGCTATGATTTCCTGGGGAGCGGATGGTGGTTCGAAGAGGCCGTGAGAGGGAATAGACTCTGTAATTCCTTTCTTCGGAAAGGATCTAGATGGGGTAGTTAATAAACATGACGACAGCGTCGTGGTGTCCATGACTATAGCTAAACATCCTGTAAAAAGAATTTTAATTGATAGTGGAAGCTCTGTGGATGTCTTGAGTTATGAGGCTTTTGTTCGGATGAACTTGTCAAGGTCTTTGCTCCGACCCGTTGCCACACCGCTAATGGGCTTCACGGGAGATTCAGTGAGTGTTGAGGGGGAAATTGCCCTCCCGATCACGGCTAGAACCCCTCCATGTCAGAGCACCATGGTTATAAACTTTTTGGTGGTCCGGGTCCCGCTGGCTTATAATGCCATCTTGGGAAGACCAGGGTTGAATCTGCTGGATGCCGTAATCTCCACTAAGAGGTTATTGGTAAGGTTCCCCACCAATGAAGGGGTCGGAGAAATGAAGGGGGAGCAAAGCCCACTTCTGCCTTGCTACCATTTGTCTCCCAGCCCGCTGAACATGGCGTCAGCAACAGCCTCTGAGTCACTCGATCCTAGGGAGTTGGGAAGAAGGGGAGAGCCGGTAGAGCACCTTCTAACCCTCCCCTTGGGTGATGACCCAGCGAGAACTATTCAGGTGGGGGCATCGCTCCCAAAGGAAGCACGCCATCAACTTCTTACTTTCCTGCATGCCAACACTAACGTCTTCGCATGGTCGTCCTCAGACATGCCGGGCGTCCCTGAAGAAGTAATCACCCATCGGCTTAACCTCAAGCCAGGGTGTCGGCCGGTCCGACAGAAAAAGAGAAACTTTGCTCCAGACAGACAGAAAGCTATCGATGAGGAGATCCGCAAGCTAATGGCTGCGGGCCATATTCGGGAGGTCCACTACCCCGAATGGTTGGCTAATGTGGTGCTAGTCCGCAAGACCAACGGAAGCTGAAGAATGTGCGTAGATTTCACCGACCTCAACAAGGCATGCCCTAAAGACAGCTTTCCCCTACCTCGAATCGATCAACTGGTGGACGCTATATCCGGCCATGAGGTCCTTAGCTTCATGGATGCTTTCTCTGGATACAACCAGATCCAGATGAATCCGGCGGATGAAGAAGCTACCTCCTTCATAACCGAAAAGGGGCTATATTGCTACAAGGTAATACCTTTTGGGTTAAAGAATGCGGGAGCCACTTACCAGAGGCTGATGAACAAGATCTTTGAAGGTCAGATAGGACGTAACATGGAAGTGTACGTGGACGACATGTTGATAAAAAGTGTCCATGCCATCGACCACATCGCGGACCTAGCGAAAACTTTTGACAGCCTTCGTCGGTACCAGATGAAGCTAAACCCTCGCAAGTGTGCATTTGGGGTAACAGCTGGGAAGTTCTTGGGTTTCATGGTGACCCGGAGGGGGATCAAATCGAACCCGGAAAAAGTCCAAGCCAACTTGGACATGAGGCCTTCTGCCAATAAGAAGGAGATACAGCGCCTGACGGGGAGAGTAGCCACCCTAAGCCGCTTCCTATCCAAGTCCGCTGAAAGGTGTTTACCTTTCTTCAAGGCGCTCCGCAGAGTCAACGAGTTCGAATGGACGAAAGAATGCCAGGAGGCGTTTGAAGGGTTGAAGGAATTCTTATCTACCCCGCCACTGCTAGCCAAGCCGACGGGTGGAGAAGAACTCCTTCTGTACCTCGCAGCCTCTCCTGAAGCTGTTAGCTCTGTGCTAGTCCGTGTGGACACTGATGGCACACAAAGACCGGTATACTATACGAGTAAGGTGCTTCATGATGCAGAGACCCGATATTCAAACATGGAAAAAATCATCTTTGCATTGATCGTGTCTGCCCAGCATCTGCGGCCGTACTTCCAAGCCCACCCGATCGCGGTGATCACAGACCAGCCTCTGAAGACAGTTCTAGCTCGCCCAGATACTTCCGGCCGGCTGGCAAGGTGGGCCCTCAAGCTGGGGGAGTTTGATCTATCTTTCGCCCTCGTTCGGCCATGAAGTCTCAAGTATTGGCAGATTTTTTGGTTGAATGTACCTGGGGAATGGAACCACCTAAAGAACCCCTACGGACACTCAGCCCCTTGGAACCAGTGATGATGAGTGGGTCCTTCATGTGGATGGGGCATCGAACTCTCAAGGGAGCGGAGCAGGCCTCATCTTGGCCAACTCGGATGGGGTTGTGACCGAATGTGCACTTCGCTTCCTCTTTCTAGCCACTAATAATCAGGCGGAATATGAAGCTTTGCTATCCGGCGTAAGGTTGGCTCGAGAGCTTGGGGTGAAACGCCTTAGGGCATTCACGACTCCCAACTGGTTGCCGGCCAATTACAAAGGAATACGAGGCAAGGGATCCCATCATGGATCGCTACTTAGAAATGGTGCACTCGCTAATTTCCCCCTTCACTCATTTCAGCGTCAGCTACATTCCTCGACAGGAGAATGCTAGAGCCGACGCCTTATCCCGTCTTGCCGCCTCAGCTGATGGGATGTTGGGAAAGGCTTATGTGGAGCACTTAGAAGCCCTGAGTATTGATGTACCAAGAGAAACTTTACCAGTGGAGCAGGAGCCCTCCTGGATGGACGCCTATGTCTGGTACTTTACTGAGGGCATCCTTCCAGAAGACCCTGCCGAAGCTAGGAAACTTAAAAGATGGGCCCCAAAGTTCTTCATTATGGAGGGAAAGCTCTACCGAAGGTCGTTCTCATACCCTATCCTCAGGTGTGTCGGCCCCACCGACGCCAATTATATTCTACGGGAGATACACGAAGGGATATGCAGAAACCACCTGGGGGGCAGGGCTCTTGCA
Organism: Calamus simplicifolius; assembly: GCA_900491605.1. Taxonomy (NCBI): domain Eukaryota; kingdom Viridiplantae; phylum Streptophyta; class Magnoliopsida; order Arecales; family Arecaceae; genus Calamus; species Calamus simplicifolius. Next base: position 602,328 of record UESW01004781.1, read on the forward strand.
TATAAAGCTTTACGTCAGGGGTATTATTGGCTGACAATGAAGGAGGATGCCTCCGAACTCGTTAAGAGATGTGACAGCTGCAGCGTCATGCTAATGTCCAACATCAACCGGCGTCTCAACTGACCCCTCTAGCTGCACCATGGCCCTTCGCACAGTGGGGCATGGACATTCTGGGACCGTTCCCTCCTGCCTCTGGACAACGCAAGTTCCTAGTGGTGGCCGTCGACCATTTTACTAAGTGGATCGAGGCGGAAGCCCTTGCTAAGATCATGGAAGCCAAAGTAAGGGCTTTCTTCTGGAAATCTATGGTGTGCCGGTTCGGGCTACCGCACACCCTCGTTACAGACAACGGCCGACAATTTGATAATACAGCCTTCCGGGAATTTTGCGATGGCCTGGGCATCCATCATCGATTCACCTCAGTAGGGCATCCCCAAACCAACGGCGCAGCCGAGGTGACCAATCGCATCATCCTCCAAGGACTCAGGGCTCGGCTAGATAGCTGCAAAGGACGCTGGGTGGAAGAACTTTCCAGTGTGCTGTGGGCCTACCACACGACGCCGCGAGCGCCTACTGGGAAAACCCCTTTCAGCTTGGTCTTTGGGACCGAGGCGGTCATCCCAGTGGAAATAGGAGCTCCTAGTCCCCGGACGGAATTATACCGCGAAGAAAGCAACTCAAACCAGCTGAGGGCCGATCTAGATTTGATGGAAGAATTGCGAGATCAAGCACAGCTTCGCATGGCAGCGTTCCGTCAGCGAGTGGCCAAGTACTACAACTCTCGGGTGCGACCCAAGACATTCCGTCCGGGAGACCTTGTTCTGCGAAGAGCTGAAGTATCAAAGCCGACAGAGGGGGGCAAGCTAGCACCAAAATGGGAAGGACCATACCGTGTCAAGGAGACACTCCACCATGGGGCATACAAAGTCGAAGAACTAGACGGGAAACCGCTCCCTCGCACCTGGAACGCCGACAACTTGCGCCGGTACTATCAATAGAACTCTATCGTCATTAATTTGAAACGGTTTGATACATGAATGATCAACATGTTCTTATTTTCAAATGAGTATGCTTAACACCAAAGACCAACTCCGCGTTGGCAACAAAGACCGGCCCAGCGTCGGCACACTAAAGACCGGCGCCCATCGTCGGCACCAAAGACCAACTCCGCGTTGGCACTAAAGACCAACTCTGCGTTGGCAACAAAGACCGGCGCCCAGCGTCGGCACCAAAGACCAACTCCGCGTTGGCAACAAAGACCAACTCCGCGTTAGCACTAAAGACCAACTCCGCGCTGGCAAAAGAACTCCGCGTTGGCAAAAGACCGGCGCCCAGCGTTGGCACCAAAGACCAACTCCGCGTTGGCAACAAAGACCGGCGCCCAGCGTCGGCACCAAAGACCAACTCTGCGTTGGCAACAAAGACCGGTGCCCAGCGTCGGCACCAAAGACCAACTCCACATTGGCACTAAAGACCAACTCCGCGTCGGCACCAAAGATCAACTCCGCGTTGGTACCAAAGACCGGCGCCCAGCGTCGGCACCAAAGACCAACTCCGCATTGGCACCAAAGACCGGCGCCCAGCGTCGGCAATAAAGACCAACTCCGCGTTGGCACAAAGACCGACGCCCAGCATCGGCAACAAAGACCAACTCCGCGTTGGCAACAAAGAACGCGCCCAGCGTTGGCAACAAAGACCAACTCCGCGCTGGCAAAAGAACTCGCATTGGC